>JASFAX010000357.1:0-65861 GCA_030737875.1 Allium sativum | reverse complement strand
TTGAATTTGAGATAGATAAATATATGTATATATTTATATTACTTCAAAGGAATTTTGAAATGAGAATTGGAATATAGATTTCAAATAGAAGTAAAATAAAGGAATTTGAATATATATATATATATAATTCAAATATAAGTGAAATAGAATTTGAATTCAAAGGAATTCAAATGGATTTGAATAAAGAAAAATCAAATAGAGATTTGAATATTAGAATTCAAATGAAATTTGGTTAAATAGAATTTCAAAGAGAATAAAGTGGAGGTTGAATATTAGAATTCAAAGAAAATTTAAAGGATTTTAAATAGAATTTGAATTCAAAGTGAAATTAAATAGAATTTGAATTCAAAGTGAAATTAAACAGAATTTGAATTCAAAGTGAAATTAAATAGAATTTGAATTCAAAGTGAAATTAAATAGAATTTGAATTCAAAGTGAAATTAAATAGAATTTGAATTCAAAGTGAAATTAAATAGAATTTGAATTCAAAGTGAAATTAAATAGAATTTGAATTCAAAGTGAAATTAAAATAGGAATTGAAGATAAGAAATTCAAATAGGAATTGAAGATAAGAAATTCAAATAGGAATTGAAGATAAGAAATTCAAATGGAATTTGAAGATAAGGAATTCAAATAAATTTGAATAGAAGAAATTCAAATAGAAATTGAATAGAAGGAAATTCAAATATAGAGTTTGAATAAAGAAATTCAAATGGAATTTGAATATTGTGGATGTAGAGGACTTGAATATTTGAAGAGAAATAGATCGGGAATATTATGTTGGATGGATTATATATATATATTAGAAATATATCAGAATGGAGTTGAATTTATTATAAACAAAGTTAAAACGTTATATTTATAAATATAATTAAAACGAGCTCGCTATAGCACTGCAGTTCGTAAATTGGCGATTCGAACTTCAATTTGGTATACAGAACTCAATTGAAGTCGGAATTCTTTGAAAAAAGAATCGTCGGGACCGGTTGAACAATAGTTTTCGAATGAAAGAGAAAAATCAGGATTTCGTCGTATAGATTTTGAGTTATGTCAAAATCAAATTTTTTGAAAAGCAGTGCCAGAAACCATTTAAAACCACAATGGTTTATTTATATATAAGTAAAAGGATTTTTAAAGTAAATAAAATCCGAATGGCCATGAGAAAAACATAGACTTGAGTTATAAAATGAATGTGAACTCAAGTGAAGTAGATAAAATGATTTGGGAAACAATGATCATATTTCTGATTATTGAATAAAATTAACTAAGTAAAAGAGAAATTAGTTAATCAAAGTTGAATCGAAATTGGGTTTTTGAATAAGTGGAAAAGATTGAGAATTTATATTCGAAATCGAATATATAACTCAAGTTGAAATATAAGTAGATTAGTCTATCATTAAGTTGACATATATTTGAACAAGTTATATTCTAATAAAAAGGGTGAAATAGGCAAAACGGTTAATTAGCAACTAGTTAATGGAAATTTGAATGATTGAAATTGAATTTAACTTAAGTAAGTTAAATGGATCGAAATGAATAAATTGAGTAAAATCAATGTGAATGAAATTTGAATTGGGTGTGAATAAAGAAATATATTGGTAACACAAATACAAAGGAAATTTTTTGTCAAACAAATATGAAGGAGAAATATTTGTAAAAACATTTACAAATAGAATTTAGAAGGACATATTTGTAAAACATTTACAAATAGATTCAATGGAAACATTTATTTATAGTAATTAAATAGAATGTTATAAATGAGATATTTATTTGTTAAATAAATAGAATTTAATCAAAGGAATATTCAGAAGATGAATAGAAAATGGAAATATGTTTTTAACGGATAAATAGAAAGATTAATTTATAAATAACAGTTTATAAATTAAATTAAATATTTATCATTCGATAAATGGAATATATAAGTCTGAGCTTATATAGAGAAGAGATATTGGTTTTAAACACCGATTGTTTTAAATAAAAGGGGTACACAACACTTGTATAAGTGAAGTAACGTTATTAAAAAGAACATTTATACAGTGAAGAACCGTTACCAAAAGTAAATCTTTATAAATGAATAAATGTTATCCAATAGGAGTTATTCGAATAGGAGAAATCGATTAGAGTAAATCGAATATTGGTTATTCGGATAGAATTAAAGGAGTTATCGAATATAGTTTATTCGAAAGGAATTATCGAATTTGGTTATTCGGAAGGAGTGTCAATTAATAGTTAATCGAAGGAGTTATCGATTATTTGTTAATCGAAATGAGCTATCGATTATAGTTTAATCGAAAAGAGTTATCGATTAGTTTAATCGAAGTGAGTTTTAGAATATTGGTTATTCGAAGGAGTTATCAAATTTAGTTATCCGATGGAGTAAATCGAAAAGAGTTAAATCCAATAGAGTTAATTGAATAGCGTAAATCGAATATGGTTTATTCGAAGAAAGGTTTTCGAATCTAGTTATTCGAAAGATAGATTATCGAATATAGTTATTCGAAAGGAGGAGTTATCGAATAGGGATCTATTCGACAGAGAGTTACGTAAGGAAGTTTGAAATGTTGAGTATCAACATAAATAAGTTTTGAAAAGATAAATGGGTTTGTAGCACTTTTTCTACCTTAGCAATTTCGAGGACGAAATTATTTTAAGTGGGGAAGATTGTAATGACCCGGGGTTTGGCCAAATACTTTTATGGTTTTAAATATTTAGTTGACAATATAAATTTATATTTATATTGAGTTATATATTTTATAATCGAAACACAGCTTATTTCGAATATATTTATCGAAATACGAGCTGTAATAATTCAATTCGAATTTAAAACGAAGACAAATTATTTTAAATAATTTATTAGAATTCTGTTTTGAATTTATAAACGATAATATTAATTTATTATCGAAGAAATAAATTGTTTTGAAATTAAATTTATATCAATTTAAATTTATATCTGTTCGGGATGATCGAATTGGACATCGTAACCTATCCCAGTATGTTCAGAGCAGTGGTATAACGCTAGAAATGTCACTTGTTGAGTTCAGAAAGGGGTTTGAAATCAAGTGATAATTTAATTTTTGTATATCGGTTTAAAAGCTAATTTAAAACCAATTAAATTAAAATAAAGAAATTCCTTTTCTTTTGGTGGACAGAAGACAGACAATGTGGAAGAGAAAATACATGGCCAAATTGAATCCGCATCTCCTCCTTTATCTCCACAAAACCATGACCACTCTGTTCAATTAAAGACCGCACCTCCCCCTTTAAAATACTCCTGCCTCCATCCTCTTTTTCGAGTTCAAAATCGAACACCGCTCTCTCTTTTTCTTCTTCTTTTCTTCATTCGAATCAGCGGAGGGGAAATCATTAAATAGGATCGAACTCGATTTCAGACTGTGAGTGTAGAAGCGACGCGAAGATGATGTCAAGGTCAAGGTTCAACTCGCGATCGATTTTCGGATTTGTAGTGATTGCTGGAACTAGGGTTTCGCTCTTATGTTGTTTTATTGGGTACGATCTGTTTTGCCTTGACTCTCGATCTCGACCGTGGCAAGTTTGAGGGGCGAGATTGAAGGGGGAGGTGCTGATGAGTGCAACAATGTGAAAAGGGAGTTCGACAATGGAAAAGGGGGTGAGTGGGTGTTGTTCGATCAGGCTTGGGGGTTGCGGTGAAAATCTGGGTGGTTGAGGGATGTCGGAGGAATACTGATGTCGGAAGGGAGGCAGCCGGTGCTGAAATGGATGCTGATTTTGGTGACTGTCGTGGTTAGAAGAGGGCGCTGCTATGTTAACGGTTAGGAGAATGAAGAAGTATGTGTGGTGTTCGGTGAAATGCCGAAGAGAGTGAAGGAAATGGCGGGGGCGGTCCAAGTGTTCGATAAAATGTCTGAATATGGAGAAGAAGTGTTAATGAAAAGTAGTTAAGGTATATTTTGATTTTTGCTTTTAAATTTATTTGGAATTTTATTTAGGCAAATTAGTAATTAATTTAAGGAATTTGTTCAATCTTAGATACTTAGTTAGTAAAGAATAAAATTCTAAACTAATTTATTGAGTAGGAAATTAAGTTTAAATTTGGGCTTAGTTACATGGAAAACTAATTTTTATTTAAATTAGTATATGAATTACAACCAAGATTTGTATACTTTTAGAAATTAAATGTCATTTGACTGTTAAACTGGAATTTGGAAGTTTAGGAAATTAAATTAAATTTTAATACATTCTTAACATAAGACTGTGTTAAGAAGCTTCATCAGCCTATTTATAAAGTTTAGAATTTTTCTTATGCAAGGTTAAATCGAATCGAATCATTTATGGGGAGTTCGGAGTCTCAGAAATCACTGAAAAAGAAATTTTAAATGGGTAAAAGTCGCAAATAAAATCCAGGTGAGTAAACCTCACTCACCATTCAATTAGAATTATTTCTAGTTGTTAAAAATAATTGCTATGCTTGTTTGAATATTGTTTGGTTGATTTAAAATATATATTAGTTATGTAGGACTATTATATATATATTGGGTTGATGATTGGTTGGATTCCCGCAGTCTCATTAGCGGATGCCCGCGGTTTCATTAGCGGATGATTACCCTATACGCCCCACTCTATGATTAGTGGATGACCTTCTATACCGCGATATCCCGCCTCGAAGCAGGATGGGTATTACTATGTTGACTAACGTCTGTGGATGCAGGAAAACAGGTTGAAGGAATCCAACTGGATTCCTCAAAAATATATTATCTGTTGTTGTTTGTTTGATTTCATATATATTCATATATGATGTGTTTAAAATCAAATGATTGAAAATTGGTTGATTTGATTATTTAAAATATCAATGGGGCTTGAATATTGATTTATAAAAATATCGAAAAGAGTATTTGAGATTTAAAAAGTGAATTCTATTTTTACAAATAGAATTTGAATTTTAAATGAACTATAGAAAACATTAACTTGTTTTGAATATATATGAACGAATATCGAATTTATAAACTTTGTTTATAAATGAAAAGATGAGATTTGAATTGAAGTTATAAACGTTGTTTATAAATAATGCAGAGATATTCAAATGGACATTAAACGATAGTATTTGAATATAGAATTCAAATGGACTCTAAACGATATTATTTGAATATAGAAATTCAAATGGACTTTAACGATTTGAATATAGGATTTAAATGGAATTTAAACAATAGAATTTGAATTTTAAATGAACTATAGAAAACATTAACTTGTTTTGAATATATATGAACGAATATCGAATTTATAAACTTTGTTTATAAATGAAAAGATGAGATTTGAATTGAAGTTATAAACGTTGTTTATAAATAATGCAGAGATATTCAAATGGACTTTAAACGATAGTATTTGAATATAGAATTCAAATGGACTCTAAACGATAGTATTTGAATATAGAAATTCAAATGGACTTTAACGATTTGAATATAGGATTTAAATGGAATTTAAACAATAGAATTTGAATAGATTTGAATATAAAATTCTAATGGAGTTTAACTATAGAATTTGAATATAGAATTCAAATGAAGTTTAAATAAAAAGAATTCAAATAGAATTGATTTGGAATTTGAATAAGAAGTCGATAAGGGAACGAGAGTATAAGCATAATTAGAATTTGTTAATATGCAGTTAAAATATATTTGAACATGTCATGTTCAAATATGAAGGTGAAATAGACTGAAAGGTTAAGCAACAGATTTAATTAACAAATTGAGTTAAAACGATTGGTATAGTTAAAATAGATTGGACAGGCATAAATATACAGGAGACAGGTATGGAATAAAGTATAGAAGTGAAATAAATAGAATGCCCGACAAAAAGGTACGTATTTAATTTCCATATGAGATTTTATGCGCCGTATCGGCAAGCCGCTTGGCTTTTTCTTTTTCTTTTTGAGATAAGAAAGACCGGGAAAGCTATTTGAAATTTCCCGATGCTCCCGGAACAAAGGAGGTTATGGCGAATTTTTCCGGGAATTTAAGGAGATAGAATATTTTTAAGATAATTTGATAGTTAGAAATTAACATATCAAAATATATAGAAGTCGATTAGAAAACGAACTTAGAAATAGAATAGTAAAATAAAAAGGGAAGTATAAGAATAAAATCTCGTAGGTATAGAAAGAGAAAATGTATATGTGTTTAAAGGTGAATAATCAGTTGTATGGTATTGATTATTCGAGTAAGTAGTCTTGTCTGTTTTGACGTTAAATGTTATTCAGTCAAGGTCTGAGAGGTAATTATACCCCCAACTTGGTTGATTTCATGATATACCGATAAGTAGCAAGATTCAGGCTCGAAGATCAATGTGGAATAAGGATTCGTTAAATACTGTATTTGGGTTGTCGTAACGATATTTTGCACAACATCTGTTTTAACCAAAATATGTGCAAAGCTTGGAAATAGAATAATGAATATTTTCTAAAGTTTAGAAAATAAAGGAAGGCGATATTCGGAAATGTTTTCCAAATAACGTAAAAGGCCAATATGGTTATTGAAAATATTTGGTTAACAAATATTGATAAGAAATAGAGAAGAGATTTAATTAATGGAATATTAATTAAAGGTTCAGTGATTTTTGGATGTTTGGATGAACACTTGTTTTATTCGATAGTTAAATCATCGACTATCGAAACACTTGTTTTTATTCGATTGTTAAATCACAGACTATCGAAGTTTTGACCATCGTTGTCAATATGGAGAGACCGGTTGGATTATTATCCGAAGAACCACTCCGTATTGGCAGTAGCGCGCGAATCAGATTATTTAAAGATAATCGAAGACGGAGTAGAGTACAAGGACTTTTTCTATCAATAGAAATAGTACCTTCGGTTCATCCTGTTCCTGGGTGACTTGTATGGATGAATGTTTGACAGAGTATTTCCAGAAAGGTCACGTACATTGATTTCTTCAACTGTACCAAGAGTGGAAGCGGAGGAGGAAACTTCTTTTAGCTGACACGTAATGTACTGTTGTAGACGTCAATTAGTGATTTTCGATGGATCTGACGATGTGACATTCGAAGTGAATCTGGTGTGATGATAAAACGTAGCTTCTAGCCTCATCATCCGGTAAATGACAGAAATCGGGCAAGCAGCATGGCTATGTAGGTCGCACCTATTAGGGTGTATAATCACCTGATCTAGAGTTTCATTTACTTCTAAAAATCTATTGTCGATGCTGTCCCATTCGGGAAACGGTTGCTGATCCCAATCGTTGGTGATATACATTCGATACACTCAAGCGAAATGAGTGGTCGGTCATGTGTGGCTGAGTTGCAAGATGTTCTTGTTGAACTCGGTGTATTCTCCTCTAGAGATATACCAGCGGAAGGTGATTCCATACCTTGTCATAGTTGGAAAACCAAATACCCAATACGTGCTTGCGGTTTTGATTGTATGTTATATATGTGGAACGTGAGATGCAAACGTTCCACTAGATTGTTATCTACTTGATTTAGACATTATTATAATATCAAAAGAGTTTTGATATAAAGATAAGTCAAGTGTTTGGATTCTCATAAGGGAAAAACCCGTTCCGTGTTATACGGCGTGGTCTTATGAGATATCATTTAGTTTTCTTAAACTGCTTTAAACTGTTTACTCATACCAGTCCCATGACTGACCCGGAGTTTATTTTGTTTTGTTCTACCTAAACTCTTGGGTGCCTAAATTTGTACGGGCAGTCAAGTAGTTCAGGATTTTTCAGATATATCTAAAGGAGCTTGGAGCAGGAGGCTTCAGCGTTATCTAGTTATAGTTTGTTCCGCTATGTTGTAAGTGTTGTACTCTGATAAGTGTATGTTATACAGTTAAGATTTTGTATTTCAAAGATGTGAGATATTATATTTTGTTCCGCTGCGATGTGAGATTCTGTGTTGTTATTTCCGTTCTTCTTCTACCTCTTTCTCCTAAAAAAAAATGTCTCGTATTTTCGTGATATTTGGGTTGGACGTATGATGTATATAGTCAACTCTGATGTTATGGAAATGAGGGTCATTACAGTTAGGGTGCATTAATGAATTAATGCCACATGATAGGGTTAAGTCATGAACATGAAAGACAACACTTAACCAACTTGAAATATGATTGGTAGGGTTAGGTCATGAACTTGAACGACAACACCTAACCAACTTAACACGTGAATGGTAGGGCTAAGTCACGAACTTAAATGACAACACTTAGCCAACTTGATATGCTAGACTGATGGGGTTAAGTCTCGAATTTGAATGACAACACTTAACCTACTAGACGGAAACCCTAGTTACGCGGTCCATTTTAGCAGTAACCCACTAGATGTATCATGGTACCCTGGAACTAGGCAGGGTGGGGCACGATTACTGGGCTGATTGTAAGCGACCAGAACGACGGCTGTGTGGGTGCACCAGTGTAGGTTCAGGCAGGCTATGGTCGTGCACGTAATCCGGAGTTGAAAAAGCAGGCATTGGGCATCAGTAGGTTTATCTGTGCATTCTTGATTCGTGTCGGTGGTTGGCACCATAGGGCTTGATACACCATATGGTGGACCTAGCACAGGTGACTACATTCGTGATAGGGCCGTATGACACAGAAACACAACGAGCTAGAACTTGTAGGGAGCCGATCATTAGTAGATCGTTCCACTGGACCTAGTTATGGGTCATTTCACGATATTGGGCCAAGGGATCATTTCATGATTAATACTTGTCATGGGTTAGGATACTAGTACAATTAGTGCAGTGAATCTTGAATATGCGATCCTAGACTTTATTTATCTTGTTAGCTTAGTTATCACGCCAGACTTATCATCATCCCTATCTTCACTTTTAGTTTATTCATGTCTTGTTAATTTTACTAGTTTTTATACTGAAAGTCACTAGGGCTTACGAGTCTTTATGACTGACCCTTTTTCTTTCGCCTCCTTTTCTTTCGTTCCCCCCCCCCCCAAGGTTCTCACAGAGGAAACTCTAGCTCTTAGCTTGGATTTAGCTTGATTTCTATCAGCTTATGTACGGTTTTTTCTTGAGCTATGCTATGGCTGCACTTCTGCTATTTTGGGGAATAATTTTGTAACAACCCGCATTTTACGTATCGGAAGATCGTAAAATATTTTTATTTTATTCCCTGAGGGTTGGGTCATTCTCATCTTTTGGTATGTTGCTTATGGGGATGTGAGACATGTCCATAAATTTTACCGATTTTGTTTGCGACCATTTTGCCCTTGTCAGTCTTGTACAGGGCATAACTTTTGACTTACGTCGAATCAGAGGGTGAGACCTGTGCCATTGGAAAGGAATTGATGATTCTCTTTCCGTAGAGTGGTTACATGAAAGATTTGGTTCAGCGGTTTGGGATAAATCGTTGTTTTAAGGTTTTTCAGTTGGCTATTCAGGTTTTGGAAGGCTAATGGGCTGATTTGGAGAAGGCCCATTAAGGGGTTGGTGGAGGCTATAAATAGAGGGTAAGGGATATGGGGAAAGGTTGGATTTTCCAATCTCTTATGGGGAGGCTTTGATCTCCTTCTTCCTCTAACACCTTTCCACCATTAAAATTCCAAATCCAAGGAGGGAAATCGAAGATCTATACCATTCAAGGCTAGATCAACATCGTTTCAAGGGAGAATTTATCGGATTGAAGGGTTTGATTCGAAGTGTTCGCTGTTCGGATTGCTTTTTCATCGCTTTTGCTTTGTTTTGGATAATCGGTTAGTGATTTACATCTCTCATTCGGATTCATGAAAGTATGTGAGTTATAGGATGTTAATTTCATCATTTCCATGTTATTTTCTTTAGATCTACACCATGCTAAGTCCATTTTACATATGAATCACCTTAGGATCTGATCTAGATAATTTTAATGGTTAATTTCATGATTTCTCTCAAGTTTATGCAAATTAGATCCGTTTTTATGTTCATATTGTTCACTTATCGTGTTTTGGGAAATTTATGTGTTTTGATGGAAATTGTTAGATTGATGATATTGTTGGTTGCATAACATGTTTGTGGTTGCGTTTGAATGAATCGGATAAGCCGGTTTCGATGGATTCGTCGTTTGGCGAAGTTTTGGTCGAAATCAAAGTCGAAATGGAGCTGTGCGGGAATCGGGTCGGTCTAGAGGGGTCGGTCCTAGACTGGTCGGTCAAGACGTGGCTTGGGGAGCAAGACAGGTTTTGGGTCGGTTTTCTTCCTGGTCGGTCGGTCTCAGGGGAGAAAGGCTGGTTGGTCTTGGAGCTGGTCGGTCTGATCGGTCGGTCCATACCGGTTAGGTCGAGCAAATCTGGAGTTCTGATTTGGAGCAGGCGGGTCGGTCATGTTCCAGGAAGAGGTGATCAGGTCGGCTCAGTTTTAGAGGGTTGGATCGGTCAGATGGTGGCAAACCTGGTCGGTTGGGTCAGCCGATTGGTGGTAGGGTCGAATCCTGAAGCCAGAAGGGAACCGGGTCGGCCGGTATTAGCTGGGTCGGTTGGGCTAAGCTTTTGGGTCGATCTTAGTGGCTCGGTCATAAGGAAGGGTCGGTTTTGGGTCTTCCCAGGAAGGGTCGGTTTTGGGCCTTCCCAAGAAGGGTCGATTTTGGGTCTTCCCAGGAAGAGCAGGTTTTGGGTCTTCCCAGGAAGAGCAGGTTTTGGGTCTTCCCAGGAGGGGTCGGTTTTGGGGTCCTCCCAGAGGGCTCGGTGATGGTGTAGCTTCGAGGTGGTTCAAGTAGGAAGGCTCGAAGTGATGAATGTGTTCGGTGACAACTCAAAGGTCGTGAGTTGATGGATAATGGCTGCTCGAGAAGGTTGCTTGAGCTATGAAACATCGTCAAGGTTGGACGACTAGAGATGCGAAGGCCGAGAGGTCATCGTTGTCGTAAGTTCTAGCAGGCTCAAAGCAGGGGTACGATGGGGCCACCCAAAAGACTAGAAGGTTGCTGGTCAAGTACCCTTGGTCTTGGGGAAAGGCCTAGTGTCAAGGTTGGACATTGTTAAGGTTGTACATATGGAGTTCATGCTAGAACTGGGGTTACCATTAGCCCTTGACATATGGCAAGGTTGGCCGTCATACGATTAACGATGGTTTCAAAGCAGGATTGGCGGTGATAGCCAGAGTCTATCATGTATGCTGGATGTTTTGCATGAGATATATAATCTTGATCCCATGATTGCTATTGTTGATTGTTTCTGTTTGCTATGAACAAATGGTTGTTCTGGTTTCAATGGATTAATGGTTGAAATGCTTGGTGTAAAGGCTATCACTGTCCAATGTGGGGAAGATAAGGTTGAGTTCTTCTCTGGTGATGTGGGCAGATAAGTTGTTCATTTACCCATTCTCATATACATTCTTGTTGAAGTTTGTTAGTTGTTTTATCGCTCACTAAGACTATTGTCTGACTCAAGGTTTTATGTCTTCTCTTATTACCTTGGGCTGTTCATCCGGTTGTGGATGGGCAGACTAAGTAGCAGGTTACAGGTAATGGAGCTTAGTGAGACGGGGAAGCTGAGCGAAGACGAGCAGGAGGCTGGCGTACCAGTTTTATTACTGTCTAGTTTTTTTTTTTTTTTTTTTTTGCGCTGTTTGAGTTGCTTGAGAGTTATAGTGAGGACTTATGTACAAACTTTGATATCAGTTGGATAATCTTTCTGGATGTTGAGAAAGTTTCAAAAGTTTGTTATATGATACCTCATTACTACTACCTGTTGTATATGTTCTATTATATTTCATCCTTGCGTTGTGAGTTCTACGACAGGTTTCAATGTGTTTACCTACTCTGATGATCGTCCATAGCAGCCTGGCACACCTTTCAGCGCAATATTCCACTTTTTTAGTGCGGGGGTTATGGGCGGTCATCACATTTGGTATCAGAGCTCTGGTCAACAATTTTGGCCAAAGTTCAAAAGACGTAATTGCGTACGAGGGACGTATTTGTAGATTTCAGTTGGATGTTTACTATATATATTAACATATATAGTAGTAGCGGTTGTATCTCTTTAGCAGTTTTTCTTGGAAGTGGCTAATTATTCTAGATTGCAGATTTAGAATGAGTAGACGACCATCAAGACACGCTGCTAGGAGAGCTAATACTGGAGAGGGAAATGGTGATGAACCAGATTACCCGGCCATGTTTGAAACCATGGCAGAAGCAATTATGCGAAGGGTACCCGATCCAGTGGCGGCTACGGTAGATGTAGGTGTGCGAGTTCCTAGAGTAGATTTTGCAAAGATGTGCAAGGACTTTATATCTCTAGGAGGGAAACCATTCAAGGGAACTGAACCAGCTGAAGAGGTTCAGAGGTGGATGGATTCATGTGTTCGAATCTTTGGAGACTTGGGTATTGAAGATGCAATGAAGAGAAAGCTTGCATCAAGGCAGCATCAGAGCAGAGCCATGGAATGGTGGAATTCTGTTATACTCGAGACTCCGGAAGAGGAGATTTCATGGGAGTAATTCCAAGCTAAGTTTGAAGCAAAGTTTATCTCCATTGCTCAGAAGTCTGTTCTCTTCAAGAAGTTCGTAGAGTTGAAGCAGAATGGCAGATCAGTTCTTGACTACATTTCTGATTTTGAGGCTTTGTCTAGATATGCTCGTTTATACATTGATACACCCTATCAGAAGAACGAGAAGTTTGTCTTGGGTTTGGATGCTCATATTGGAAAACCGCTTGTGGACCATCTTGATGATTCATTTGAGAAAATTGTGGAAAAAGCTATTCGCCATGAGAGCTTGTTTCCCAAGGAAGCAAATGTTGTCGCTGCAACCAAGGAAGCTCAGAAACCACAACAAGGTGGTAATAAAAAGAGGAAGCAGCAACAACAGAAAGGAAAGGATGGCCAAAAGAAACCCAAGAGTGAGGTGGTTTGCTTTAACTGCCAACAGAAGGGTCATTATTCAAATGGGTGCAAGAATCCCAAAGCTGAGAAGAAGTGCTTCAAGTGCGGAAAGCCTGGGCATGAGAAGAAAGATTGTCCAGAATCAGCTAAGGGCAAACAGATTGTGAAGGCATATGCTTTGGAAGCCATGCCATCTTCTTCAAGAGCTCCTACTGCATAGGAGAAGGGAAAGGGTGTCGTGGTGCAAGGTACTTTTTCCGTTAACGGTGTTTCAGTTCGAGTTTTGTTTGATACTAGAGCATCACATTCATTCATCTGCAATGAGCTTGTATGTCGCTTGGGTTTGGAACCCGAGATTTGTGATAGACCTTTGATCGTGACTAATCCAGTTGGGGGTTCGTCCAGTTTGTGCATGATTTGTCGGGCTCTAGTGTTATCGAGTCATGGTTTTTCTTTTATGTGTGATTGCTTTGTTCTTAACTTCGCCGGGTATGGGATCATCTTGGGCATGGATTGGCTCAAGAGATATGCAGCAAGGGTGAATTGCGAGAAGCTAGAGGTGAGGGTCGGGGATGTGGAAGGGCGAAAGGTGTTGATTAGATGTAAGCGCGAAGACGGGGTCTTCGTGAGTTATCTATATTCGCTTGGGATTCCACAGGAAGACTTGTCATCAGTGCTGATCGCTAATGAGTATGTAGATGTATTTGACGAGGTCAAAGGGTTGCCCCCGCATCGTGAGATTGAGTTTAGGATCGATTTGGTCGAAGGTGCTAGACCAATTGTTATGCCCCTTAGGAGGATGGTGCCTAGGGAACAGCGAGAGTTAGAGGCGCAAGTTCGTGACCTTTTGGGAAAAGGATTCATTCGGAGGAGTGTTTCCGAGTGAGGTGCACCAGTCGTGTTTGCAACTAAGGCAGATGGCTCGTTAAGATTGTGTGTGGACTATCGTGAGCTGAATAAGGAGACTAAGAAGAACAAGTATCTGTTGCCAAGGATTGATGACTTGTTCGATCAGCTTCACGAAGCCAAAGTGTTTTCTCAGATGGATTTGGCAACGGGATTTCACCAATTGAGAGTGGCTAAGGATAGTGTGCAAAGACTGCTTTTAGGACACCGTCCGGGTTCTTCGAGTGGTTGGTGATGCCATTCGGGTTGACTAACGAGCCAGCGTATTTTGTGGATCTTATGAATAGAGTGTTCAGATATCAGTTGAGTAAGTTCGTGCTGGTATTCGTGGATGATATACTGGTTTACTCCATAAATGTGGAAGAACATAAGACGCACTTGAGAGTTGTGTTAGAGATCTTGCGAAAGCATCAGCTTAAGGCTAAGTTCTCAAAATGTCACTTCTGGAAGGATGAAGTGAGGTTCTTAGGTCATGTTGTTTCTGGAAATGGTATAGTGGTTGACCCCGCTAAAGTTGCAGTAATCCAGGACTGGGATAGACCTAAGAATGCGACGGATATCTGGAGTTTCCTTGGGTTGGCTGGTTATTACCGAAGGTTTATCAAGGATTTATCCAATATAGCTGCACCATTAACAGGATTGACGAAGAAGAATCAAGTGTTCGCATGGAATGCGAAGTGTGAACAAGCGTTCGGAATCTTGAAGGAAAGATTGACGAGTGCACCTGTGTTGACCATTCCAAGTGGGAATGAAGAGATGGCGGTATATTCTGATGCATGTGGTACTGGACTTGGAGCAGTGATAATGCAGAAGGATAAGGTAGTGGATTACGCAAGTCGACAGCTAAAGCCGCATGAGAGAAAATATCCAACTCATGATTTGGAGTTGGCAGCGATTGTGTTTGCTCTGAAGATGTGGAGCCACTACCTGTTGGGAGTACGATTTGAGTTGTTTACGGATCACAAGTCGTTGAAGTATCTTTTCTCCCAAAAGGATTTGAATCTTCGGCAGCAACGATGGTTAGAGTTTCTGGTATCGTATGATTTTGGGATAGCCTATACTCCTGGCAAAGGCAATGCAGTTGCAGATGCATTGAGTCGAAGACACGCAAGTTTGGGAGCGATGTTTTCGGAATGGAAGGGCCTCGAGTACTAGGCAAGGTTCGATTTCAGGCCAAGGTGTGAATTGGAACCTGAAATATTGGCAAGCTTGTCGATAAGGCCTACTCTTATCGAAAGGATTGGCGAGGGCCAAAAGAAAGATGCGAAGCTTGTCGAGTTCATTCAGAAACTGGAACCAGAGGGTAAAGAGTTCGAGGTCGACCGAGAAGGTTGGCTTCGAAAACAAGGACGATTAGTTGTTCCTAGCATCGACAGATTGAGGGATAAGGTTCTGAGAGAATGTCATCACTCGAAGCTAACGATTCATCCTGGTGGTAATAAAATGTATTAGGACATGAAGCGAGCCTACTATTGGGAAGGGATGAAAAGAGATATTGGAAAATTCATTTCCAAGTGTATGAACTATCAGTTGGTGAATGCTGAACAGAAGAAGCTGAGTGGTTTACTTCAGCCATTAGAGGTTCCTATATGGAAGTGGGAGTAGATATCGATGGATTTTATCGATGGACTACCTAGAACTAGGACAGGGAATGAAGGGATTTGGGTCATTGTGGATCGTTTGACCAAAAGTGCAAGGTTCATTCCTATCAAGACGACTAGGACAGCATCAAAATTGGCTGAGCTTTATGTGAAATGGATAGTTCGATTCCATGGTGTTCCAAAGAGTATAGTAAGTGACCGGGATCCATTGTTCACGAGTGGATTTTGGAAAAGTTTGCAAGAAGCTTTGGGAACCGAATTGTGTTTAAGTACGGCATATCATTCCCAAACTGATGGTCAGACCGAGAGAGTCAACCGAGTTTTAGAAGATCTCCTGAGGGCTTGTGTGTTAGACTTCGGAGGATCATGGGAGGACCATCTACATCTAGTTGAGTTTGCATATAATAATAGCTACCAGTCGAGTATTGGGATGGCACCATACGAGGCGTTGTATGGAAGGTCGTGCAATTCTCCAGCTTGTTGGTTAGAAACTGGAGATAAGTTGGTACTTGGGCCTGAAATGATTAGAGAAACCTCGGATTGTATCAAGATTGTTCGACAATGAATGAAGGCGGCCCAAGATCGTCAGAAGAGTTACGCCGATAAGTGTCGTAAGGATTTGGAATTCGACGTAGGAGATATGGTTTTCGTGAAGATTTCACTATTGAAGCATGTGGTTCGATTCGAAAGTAAAGGGAAGTTGGCTCCTAGGTTTGTTGGACCGTTTCCTATAGTCGAGCAAATAGGAAAGCTCGCATATAGGTTGGAGTTACCCGAGAAGATGTCGAGTGTGCATAATGTTTTCCATGTGTCGTTTCTACGGAAGTTTGTGCCCGACTTGAATGTGGTGGTATCTCCAGAACAGTATGAAGATTTAGAAGTCGAGACCGCAGTTGCGAAACCTCATAGGCCACTTTGTGTTGAGGGGAATGACACGAAACAGCTTAGGAGGAAGACGGTTAAGCTAGTCAAGGTACAATGGAGTGAAGATGGCGACGATTGTACATGGGAGACGGAAGAGAGCATGAGGGCGACTCATCCAGAACTTTTCATCGGTAGAACCCTTTGATTGTATCGTCGTTATATCATTGTATCTTGTTGTTGTTTGATAGAATTCCACGTGCTAGGATAAGGCTATGGATGCATGGCTTGATGGTTGCTAGTTTGGATGATAGGATTGGCTTCTCATGGATGATAGGCATGCAGAATTGTTGTGGTTGCTTGTTGTTGCTTGGAATTTCGGGGGCGAAATTCTTAGAGGGGGGGGGGGGGGGAGAGAATGTAACAACCCGCATTTTACGTATCGGAAGATCGTAAAATATTTTTATTTTATTCGCTGAGGGTTGGATCATTCTCATCTTTTGATATGTTGCTTATGGGGATGTGAGACATGTCCATAAATTTTACCGATTTTGTTTGTGACCATTTTGCCCTTGTCAGTCTTGTACAGGGCATAACTTTTGACTCAGGTCGAATCAGAGGGTGAGACCTGTGCCATTGGAAAGGAATTGATGATTCTCTTTCCGTAGAGTGGTTACACGAAAGATTTGGTTCAGTGGTTTGGGAGAAATCGTTGTTTTAAGGTTTTTCAGTTGGCTGTTCAGGTTTTGGAAGGCTAATGGGCTGATTTGGAGAAGGCCCATTAACGGGTTGGTGGAGGCTATAAATAGAGGGTAAGGGATATGGGGAAAGGTTGGATTTTCCATTCTCTTATGGGGAGGCTTTGATCTCCTTCTTCCTCTAACACCTTTCCACCATTAAAATTCCAAATCCAAGGAGGGAAATCGAAGATCTATACCATTCAAGGCTAGATCAACATCGTTTCAAGGGAGAATTCATCGGATTGAAGGGTTTGATTCGAAGTGTTCGCTGTCCGGATTGCGTTTTCATCGCTTTTTCTTTGTTTTGGATAATCGGTGAGTGATTTACATCTCTCATTCGGATTCATGAAAGTATGTGAGTTATAGGATGTTAATTTCATCATTTCCATGTTATTTTCTTTAGATCTACACCATGCTAAGTCGATTTTACATATGAATCACCTTAGGATCTGATCTAGATAATTTAAATGGTTAATTTCACGATTTCTCTCAAGTTTATGCAAGTTAGATCCGTTTTTATGTTCATATGTTCACTTATCATGTTTTGGGAAATTTATGTGTTTTGATGGAAATTGTTAGATTGATGATATTGTTGGTTGCATAACATGTTTGTGGTTGCATTTGAATGAATCGGATAAGCCGGTTTCGACGGATTCGTCATTTGGCGAAGTTTTGGTCGAAATCAAAGTCGAAATGGAGCTGTGCAGGAATCGGGTCGGTCTAGAGGGGTCGGTCCTAGACTGGTCGGTCAAGACGTGGCTTGGGGGAGCAAGATAGGTTTTGGGTCAGTTTTCTTCCTGGTCGGTCGGTCTCAGGTGAGAAAGGCTGGTCGGTCTGATCGGTCGGTCCATACCGGTCAGGTCGAGCAAATCTGGAGTTCTGATTTGGAGCAGGCGGGTCGGTCATGTTCCAGGAAGGGGTGATCAGGTCGGGTCGGTTTTAGAGGGTTGGTTCGGTCAGATGGTAGCAAACCTGGTCGGTCGGGTCAGCCGATTGGTGGTAGGGTCGAAACCTGAAGCCAGAAGGGAACCGGGTCGGTGGGTCGGTTTTAGCTGGGTCGGTTGGGCTAAGCTTTTGGGTCGATCTTAGTGGCTCGGTCGTAAGGAAGGGTCAGTTTTGGGTCTTCCCAGGAAGGGACGGTTTTGGGTCTTCCCAGGAAGGGTCGGTTTTGGGCCTTCCCAGGAAGGGTCGGTTTTGGGTCTTCCCAGGAAGAGCAGGTTTTGGGTCTTCCCAGGAGGGGTCGGTTTTGGGGTACTCCAAGAGGGCTCGGTGATGGTGTAGCTTCGAGGTGGTTCAAGTAGGAAGGCTCGAAGTGATGAATGTGTTCGGTGACAACTCAAAGGTCGTGAGTTGATGGATAATGGCTGCTCGAGAAGGTTGCTTGAGCTATGAAACATCGTCAAGGTTGGACGACTAGAGATGCGAAGGCCGAGAGGTCATCGTTGTCGTAAGTTCTAGCAGGCTCAAAGTAGGGGTACGATGGAGGCACCCAAAAGACTAGAAGGTTGCTGGTCAAGTACCCCGGGTCTTGGGGAAAGGCCTAGTGTCAAGGTTGGACATTGTCAAGGTTGGACATATGGAGTTCATGCTAGAACTGGGGTTACCATTAGCCCTTGACATATGGCAAGGTTGACCGTCATACGATTAACGATGGTTTCAAAGCAGGATTGGCGGTGATAGCCAGAGTCTGTCATGTATGCTGGATGTTTTGCATGAGATATATAATCTTGATCCCATGATTGCTATTGTTGATTGTTTCTGTTTGCTATGAACAAATGGTTGTTCTGGTTTCTATGTATTAATGGTTGAAATGCTTGGTGTAAAGGCTATCACTGTCCGATGTGGGGAAGATAAGGTTGAGTTCTTCTCTGGTGATGTGGGTAGATAAGTTGTTCATTTATCCATTCTCATATACTTTCTTGTTGAAGTTTGTTAGCTGTTTTATCGCTCACTAAGACTATTGTCTGACTCAAGGTTTTATGTCTCCTCTTATTACCTTGGGCTGTTCATCCGGTTGTGGATAGGCAGACTAAGTAGCAGGTTACAGGTAATGGAGCTTAGTGAGACGGGGAAGCTGAGCGAAGACGAGCAGGAGGCTGGCGTACCAGTTTTATTACTATCTAGTATTTCTGTTTCCGCTGCTTGAGTTGCTTGAGATTTACAGTGAGGCCTTATGTACAAACTTTGGTATCAGTTGGATAATCTTTCTGGATGTTGAGAAAGTTTCAAAAGTTTGCTATATGATACCACATTACTATTACCTGTTGTATATGTTCTATTATATTTCATCCTTGCGCTGTGAGTTCTACGATAGGTTTCGATGTGTTTACCTACTCTGATGATCGTCCATAGCAGTCTGGCACACCTTTCAGCGCATTATTCCACTTTTTTAGTGCGGGGGTTATGGGCGGTCGTCACAATTTTACTTTAGCTATTTTAAGTTTATGCTTCTTTATTTAGAACTTGATGTAATGGAGAAATGACAATTGTTATTTTGATGTAAGAGGTTTTGACTCTATCTTTGAAATAATGAAATTTGGTTTTTAATTTCTACCGCTGCTTTATTTATGTTCTGTCTTGTGTTATCTCTGTGTATGTTTACCTAGATAATGCTCCACCAAAACTAGTGCATTCCCTTTGTGAGTGACCCTAGCGGAGGTGGTGTGTTATAAGATGTTTAAATAAGTTCAAGCCAAATTTGAATAAAAACAGCGCTATAGTGACCCGAAACTGGATTTTAATCAAATGAGCTATTTTTAAAATTTTAAGAATAGAAATAAATTATAACAAAATGATTTGAAAGAGATTTGGAGTGAATATACCAAGTTTGGAATGTTAAAGAGCCATTTTATGAAAATGAGTTGTTCTCAAAAACGCTATTTGCGACGATTTTTGCAACGGTTTGAATTTAAAAGATCTTGAGATAACCCGTGATATACAAATGATTTGTTAACATATCCAAAGGATTAGAATGAAGATTTTAAGACATATTTGGGATTTGAAAAGTTAAAAACAAACATATGTTTTCCAAATTGAATTGAAATTGAATAAGATTCGATTTGATTCTAGTTGAGATAAGTCTTTGTAGATAAGACGATTACTATTTGAGGAATTTTAAAGGCCATGCCGTTATTCCGTTTACTGTATTAGTTGGATATGAGAATTTATATCGATTGTGAGCTAATTTGATTTCCATGAAGATTTCATTGAAAATTAAAAAATGATTTTGGGTTTATCGCGAACGATGTCTTGAATAACATTTGTTCTGTAACTTATTTAAAGGAAAGATTATATTCCCAAGTTAAGTTGAAGGAAAATCTATATTTAATTTGAATATAAAGATTTATTGAAAGGTTTTCCACTAGCAAACGATAATGGGAACAAAGTTTAAAGATTTCTTAAAAGAAGATAAGCATGTTTTTTGCATAAGGATAAGATCGAATCTTAAATAAGATTTTGTGATAAAGAAAGAAGTTGGAACTTGATTGTTTATCGTTGAGTTGAGTGATCTTCGGGGTGTTTGTTCTGATGTTGGTTTAGGCCTTCAGGGTCATACACTTGATAAGTCATTCTCTTGGCATTATGCAATCGAGAATTAATTATGGTTAATAAATGGTTTTCTTTAATGATAAGATTAAGAAATCGTAAGTGTGATTTTGGGATAGAAATATGATCGAAGAAAGATAAAGTAATATACCATAATCAATGATCAATGAATGGTTTCGGTTTGGGATAAATATGTTTTCCTGTAAAGATAATTGAAATCTTTGAATCAGATTAGTATTAAAGAAGGTAATTAAAATTGCCGAAATACGAGGGCAATTAGATATGGAGTACTGCTAGTTTTTCTCCATAAGATGAATTAGATGGGAATGAGATAACGATTCGAGAAATTACCTTTTTTTGTAAGATTCAATAACCCAATAAAACGTAGAAACCTTGGTTTGAGTCAAATCTGTGAAATTAAATTTTATAATCAATTGAAATGATTTCCAAGGAAAGATTCAAACAAGAGTTTAAAGTATGTAAATCTTTGATAAGATTTATGGGAGAATTCCCAATATAAAGAATGATTTGAGTAAAAGAATATTCGAAGATGGAATGAGGCTCATGATATTTTGTATACCTTTATTGTTTTAAAGAAGCACTAGTTATTCGGAATGACTAGGTTTCAACCCATTGTGAATAACTATACGACGTGATAAGAGCAAGTGAAAACAGGGATGACTGTGATTGAAGACCGGAGACCTTCAATCGGAAGGATTGCTCGTTGATGCCTCGGGTAGGCCACCAAATTATGGGGTTATATTGTGACGGCGATCTGACCATACTTGAAGCGATTCAGATTGCAAGGACTTTCGCACCCAGGCGGGGTCTAAAGTGCCTTCGGTTTCGTTCACAACTCAAAACGGACTTGTATGGATGTGTGTCTGACATTGTATTTTGTAGTGTGTGATGGATTATTTCTATACGTAGTTCTGTTGGTGGCGGAGAATTTATTCTCTTAGCTTAACACCCTTCTTTGAGATGTACGAGCTTAAAGTTGATACGATTAACGATTATTGATTATATATTATAAGATGACAATGTGCCAAGCTAAGTGATGAGTTATTGGTGATTAAAACTTTTTGTTGAAAAGCAGTGCTTTTTGTAAAACGTGACTTTAGGACCTTACAAACGGTAATGAGACAAAACAAGAAAAGTACCGCAAAGTTATGGAATAAAATTTCCTTCTAGTTAAAATAATGCTACCATGGTAACAGAGCCCAAACAATTTACTTAGTGGATGATGGAATGAGGCGCTTCGGATAATGGTCGACAACGACCAGGTGACATCATATTCAGGAGAAACCCAAACTACACCTGGTATAGGTGGGCCAGCTCTACCGACATAGAAGGAGAAATGTGTTGATCCTGGGACATCTCGCTAGAGGTGTTCTGAATCGCGGTAAGGAAGACCCTTTGCCTTGTTCATTGTTTGGAACCTAACTTCCACTACAAAGCCTTACGGTTTTAGTTGTACTCTATGTATGTAGACGTAATATATGGTACGTATGTCTGTTAAGATTGATACATGTATTTTGAAAAGGATTTCAATGATACACAATAATGATAATATCAAACATTTTTCTCGTACCAAGCATATTTGGTTATCATAAGGTAAAATTTGCTTCTAATGGCTTGCTTTTGCGTTGAGTGATGGGATGCGGGTCTTATAGTAACCACATTTTCCAAAAAGCATGCACAAATTTTTGAAACCCTTTTTGATGATTGTTTGAGATTTATATGACTTGTTATCTAGTTCTCAGGCTGGTTAATCCAAGCCCAACTTGAGTGTTTGACAATCAGGTTAGATCCGAGTGTATTTCAGGCTTAGACGGGATTCGAGGAGCTCCCAGCCGATTCCAGACAAGCTGGTGGCTTTCATCCGAAGGCAGGGGGTATTCTATTATCTATACTTGGACGTCGTGTTGTATTATTTGAGGATGTTGTTTACAATTATCCATGGTATGTTATTCGATTTTAAAAGTTTCCACTGTAAAGTTGTATTAGAATACTATATTTGTTTTATTCCGCTGTGTGATTCTGTTCTTCTCTTTTGTTTCTGTTCCACTGTGTTTGCTCTGATAAAACCCTATATGAATTGAGTTTGAGGTATATGGTTTTGCGGTACATGAACACTATGGAAGTGTTAAGTACCGATTATCAAAGATCGTAAATTCAGCATACCCCATGATTCCAAGGATGCTTACTTTTTGGCTGGACTTTTGTGGTTTATAGTCAGTTCAAAGGGTGAGGGATATGGGTCGTCACATCTAACCAAAGAAGTGCAACCCGCACGCCATCGAAAGACGTGACGTGGATAACGAGTATACCACACACAAAATAGGCGCATTCACCTTTACTAATAAAGTTGAACGAAATATTATAGCAGCCAAAGACCACCACCCTAAAAAAAGGCAATTCACTACACCGTAAGCAATCAAACAAATGGGTCAAAATTTATTGCACCACTGACAACCACGAGGGAAAGTAGACAATTCCGCAAACAACTAACTCAAAAGTATAAAGACAGGGGAATAGCGATGTCTGGGCACCACACACCAAAGGTGTTGGTATCACCAAAGCCAAAAAAACCGAATACTAAACAAAGCTCAAGTCCAACCTAATTAAGTCAGGAACCATGACAGGCCCGCAACCACAAACAACATCTAAGCAACAATTCACCCGGACAACCAGAAATCTTTTGGAGAAGTTGTAAATAGTAAAAGGGGAATCCATGCCTGTCTTGGAGGAATGGGCCGCAATGAAATATTGCCGTTGTATGAACTAGAGAACTTCTCGACTGACTCTACAGTTACCCCAGTTTCCATGCCAGTATATAATCCCACAGGCTGCAACTGTGGTAATGGAGCATCCTCCATGTCACCAAAAAACGAACGGGTTGAGTCCAACTGTCGCCTAATAACACTCACCTTCAGCCACACCCGTTCTTGTTTAGCCATCTAAAATGTTTATCTAATAGCAGTTGCCACCATATTATCACAAACATCTGGCTCCTGAAAAATACAAAGTGAATCAAATTGGTTGAAAGTGCAAAGTGGTTGCAGTGCATGGGAATGTGCACCGCCACAATCCACAACCAAATCAGCCTTTGTACATCTTCCCTTCAGCGGAACTGAAGGACACTACAACTTTGAACGCGAAGGAAAACGAAGCCTTCATCGCCGTCGAACCTACTTCGACAAACCCTCCGACTGACACAAAATTGGCCAACCTTCTGATGATGGTGAATGGCAAGAATATATTTCGATAGAAACCTAATAGGCAGAGTAGCCACTGCATACCCACCACCAGAATGATCATACCAATGATCATAAGCCCTGAGAACCTACGGTACACCTTCATTGAGCACAACACACCAATTAGCAGAATATGCTCTATGAATAGGCACTACCTTGAAGAATGTATAGGGTTGCAACTCCATGAAAACATCACAAACAGTCATAAAATGGTGTCTAATGATAGAAACAAAATCCTACAGCAAAACGATGTCAACCAGCAGTGAATCAGGCGAAATCTCACAAACCGAAAACATTAGACCCGAATTATCACTCAATGCTAACACAATCTCGTCAACCAAGAGACAAGAACCCAAAAAATAGCCAATATCCATGAAAACATTAACAAAGGAAGTTGATTCCATCAAACCCTAAAAATGCCTCGAAAGGTAGCACTAGAGCAATGACGACAAGAAAAGCACCCAATAGCAGCGGAATAGGCCCACCTAGACCAGAATGAAAACCCGCGAAGGAAAGAGATCTAGAAGATGAAAAGTCGCTTAAATTAGGAAATCACCTCATGCCATAGAAGATGAGAAATCGCTTAAATTAATTCATTTTCTAATAGTCTAAAAAATACATGCTAATTTATATATATATATATATATAATATGTATATATATATATAATATGTATAAATCATATAATATGTACATCAACAATTAATCTGTAAATCATTCCTGGTTTATTTATAGCAAGAATCATTACTCTTCATGTCACGAAATTATTTTTTAATATAAATTACTCCAGAATAAATTTATACATTTTTCACAAACCTTTTCTTGGTTCTTCTTATTATAAGTCCATGTATTTAAACTAATTTTGTAATTTTAAATTTATCTTATTTAAACAAATTCTATTAAATAATATTTACTAATTCATTTTATAAATTAATAGCATATGTTAGTTTCAACATGTAGGGTATATTAATATTAACAAAAGTTATAAAACTATTTTGTCTCTTACATACACACACATTGTGTGTGCAGCTGTAGAACATGAATTACACATGATCTTTATTAATAGTTGTCTTGAAAGTGCGAACTTTTGGTCCTGCTATGAACTTCCCAAAATACCTTTATATACAATGTTTTAAATATTAATTTTTTGCTTCGTGTGATCTTAGCAATAAACTAGAAGATAAAATATCCTCATAGTTATTTTAGACCCATTTAAACAAATTCCCTATCATATCTCTTAAATATTGGATCTAATAACTACACCTACTTAATAAATTCAAACTGATTTTCATTGAATAATAAAAAAATTAAAATTACTTGCAAACATAATCTAATAAACTTATATTACAAAATCTTCACAAATTAATACTACAAATAACAAAAAAAAATAATTAAAAAAGAAATTGCAACTTAGGATCAAATATTCAAAGTAAAAACATGTGCTCTTGATAGAAAAATCCAACTAAATATTCGTGCAAATCATTTCTTCTTAAATAGTTAAACATATACGGTTTTTAAAAAGATTAATAATTATCTTAAAAGTGCAAATTTCTGATCCGATTGGAAACTTCCCAAAGTACACCTATATACAACTTTTTAAATATTAAATTATTACTTCGTGTGATCTTCCATATAAATTAAAAGTAAGAGATAAATTCTCCTTGCAACTATTTTAGATCCAATCAAAAAAAATACCCTATAATATCTCTTATACATTGGATTAATTAATTACGCATTCTTTACAAGTTCAAACCATCCTTCACTAAGATATAACAAATTTTATAATTACTTGCAAAATGAATCTAA
Source organism: Allium sativum (assembly GCA_030737875.1). Classification (NCBI taxonomy): domain Eukaryota; kingdom Viridiplantae; phylum Streptophyta; class Magnoliopsida; order Asparagales; family Amaryllidaceae; genus Allium; species Allium sativum. The sequence continues at coordinate 40,353 of JASFAX010000357.1, read as the reverse complement.
TAAACATTTATTAAAAATCATTTTTCACTAATTAATAATACAAATTAACTATATAAAGATAAATATTCGAAGTAATAACACATACTTTTGATGGAAAAATATAACTAAATATCTATCCAATTTTTTTCTTCTTAAATATGATAAACATATATGAGTTATAAAAAAGAATCATTTATGCAAAACATATTGCATGATCACGTGCCATAACGCTCGTTAGTAACAATTGTGTTGACATAAAAAATGGTTCAACATCCCAAAATTCTATGAATAGATTAAAATAAATGAAAAACTAGGAAACAATAATTTATAGGGGTTCGACTTAATTAAGCCTATGTCCGCTTGATAATATTCATCCATTTCACACTACTATGATGATTACAAGGCTTTGGATTACATGAGTCCCAAGTACAGATTAATACAGTAAGTAAATAGCGTAAAAAATGGAAGAAAAAGTCATGTAATTATCTTGTAGAGGGGTATTTATAGATGAGCTCATGTCTAGATCGACATGGCACTTGACGGGAGTAGTTAGAGTAGTGGAAGCACTAGAGATCATGTGGTAAAATAGTTAAGGTTGTGGCCACGTCAGTCATGTTACTAGGTTTGGGTCAACATGCCCTAGGTCGGCGTACATCATGTCGAATCGGGTCCTTCTTAACATTTGTATTCCATTAGGCCGAGTTACAAGAGCCGAATCAAGAGAGATGAGCTGAATGAATGCCGACCCAATAGAAGATTCTTCGCTTGCTTGATTTTAAAGAATGAGTTGGAGCATTGCCGGATAGAAGTATAACCAAACTGAACTTGCACCTACCCGACTTGGTATCCTCTTGAGCATCCATGATTTAACGACTTCAGAAGATTAGGCATGTGACGGCCTTGTCAAAAGGATGGTCAACATTTTGTTCTTCAAATTACGTCGCATCATAGAAGAGATGTGCTTTGAACGATTAGAACAGCTTACTCTTGTCAATATTGTCATTTCCATCGAGACCACGGTAAGGAAAGGTCTTGTCCTTTTGGATAGTCACGATGTTTGAACCTTTTCGTCTACATATAAAGCTAAGCAAGCAACAAGTTATCTCCAAATGTATTTGTCTGGCTATAATCTTTCAATTGAAAATACTGACAGTTATAGGTAATTACTCAAACCCTTTAGAGCCAAGAAGTTATGTACACTTGTTATTAATTCGCATGTGTTGAGTTATCATCTCCCATGTGTGATTTCACAACGTAGGTCATTGCAACACAACATAATTCTCCGTGCAAGTCGAGCATAATGTTGAGTCAACACGATTCTCTGACGTGAGCCGACACGTGAAGCAATTGTCTAATCCGAAAGAATGTTTAGGCTCCCTTATTTTGTTTATTTATTTTAGTCTCGGTTGGATTTGGCCGAACCGAAGGTGAATCATCTCAGTTCGGCATGACCAAACTGGATGTCTACTAGGGTCGGTACGAGCGGGTAAACCCAAGATTGGTGTCTATCGTTTGAGGGAGACGAATAGTCTCATATCTTCCCCTATTTAAGCTGTCTCACTCCTCTTCCTTTTTTCTTCTTATTTTTTTCTTATGGAATCGAGAAATAGCCAAATTCTTTAAAATCTCCATTTTTAACATAACAAGCCAGCGCTTCCAGTCAAACAGTTGTAGTTTAACAATATCCTCGATTTCTTCAAACTAGGATGGTTTAGAAATATTAAAATCAATGAATTCTCCATTATTTTGTTTGTTGTCAATTAGCGGCTAAATTTTGTGGTGATGGAGATAGTTTCGAGTGAGGCAGCGAAGGAGGTGGAAGGAGTCAAGGCAATGGAGCAAGATAGCATCAGATTCAACGTGGTGGCAATGATGTTGACATGGGATTTCGAATCGAGGCATCAATGCAGTTTTGGAAATAAGTGGCGAGGATAACACGCTGAGAGAAGAGGATGGAGAAAAATTTACTTTGTTTTGGCTCAGTGGAGTGAACAACGGAAGAGAGGAGATGGAGTAGAAAAGTGGTAAAGGGTATAGGAGAAAACCTTCGATTTGGAATTTGTAGGACTCAGCATTGTCGACAGCCAAACCATAGCTGGCTAACTCGATCTTGACCAACTCGGGTCTAGTCGACTCAATCTTGGCTGATCCAAGCACACACCGAACCAGAGTTTGACGATCTTAAAGCATACCAAGTTAGGATTGGTTGCTAAAACATGTTTGATCACAAGCATTTCTTAAGCTTGAATATTTGCGGAGACGATGATAATGTAATTCGATGCACAAACTTGACATTCCGACTAACTGGACTACATAAACTTATGGAAAGTTAGGATTAGAGCATATCGACATGGACTGCCTAAATAATAAAGGGTCATCTTGTGTGAAAATCCAGTTTGCGATTGCTCGAGACCACAATTTGATAAAAGGGTCGGGAACGACTGTCAATCAATTATAGCACGTTTCTACTACTCTACTTCTATTATTACATAAGTCTTTACGTTACACTGCACACGCCTTACTAGTTCACAAACTGGAGGTACAGGATAGTCGCTTTAACTGGTGATGTTTTTTGAGTAGTACATGTATTATGAGTCGTTGATACTCCACGAGAACTTCTGAGGTTGGAGCCAAGAAAGATACAACTTATAGTGACTTGGAAACAGAATCCAACTCTACCGCTGAGTATGACAACAAAGTGTCTCAATATCTCGTTCACGTCTATGGCGAGTCATCGGGAGTCCCACGGTAGAAGGTAAGGTTGCGGCTCCTAGAGGAGCCGATGTTGCCAGGATCGCTTTTGCTCTAGCCACGCTTCCTGGAGTCGTCATTCTCGATAACCCCACCGATTCCTGGTCTACGACAGTGAATGAGCCCAAGTCAAAAAGACTTGTGCCAAACATAGTATTCCTTTCGAACAAATCTGAGTGCCCGTTGTCTTGGAAGTACAACACAATCCTCCTAAGGGATACATGGCATCCTCCCGCTACATATGTACAGCTGGATGTATAGATGAGACTAGCATCAATGCAGCTGCAACAGCTTATGCGTGCCTTCTTTCTCTCTACATTCTGTATTTTGAGTATCTTAATCAGGAGCCGACCATTGATAATGTGTCATTTTTCTTTAGTTTCAAGCACAACAAAAGGACTGCCTCGCTCATGATTTTTAAAGCGATAGTAAACAATTAAATCATTATTGACGGATGGAACAAATTAAAAGGCATAAAATTAGGTTGGTTTTACGCTTCGCGTTATGAGGGTTTCGCCAGGCGATGGCTGGAAGGCAGTAGATATTCACAGAAGTCATTCACTTCCACTTAGCTTGCACATCATCTGAAAATTTAGTGTTTTCATTTGGCAGGGAGAATGGATAGACCTCGTGGCGATGTGTGTGTGTGTTATATATATATATATATATATATATATATATATATATATATATATATATATAGAGAGAGAGAGAGAGAGAGAGAGAGAGAGATTAGCCACCTTGTGAGCGGTTCCAAAAGAGCAGAGGCAAGTATGGAGAAACATAAATGATGAGCTCCTGCACTGCTATGGTTTATTGATTCTTCATATAAGTTCTGGCTTAGGTGGCACCCCAATCGTGGGCGGAGGCGTGGCTGCTCGAGTGGTCGTGCCTACAGTCGAGGGACCTGTGGTCGATGAACCCCATGGCGAAGTCCACATAGAGGGTTCCACCAAAGGAATGAGTGCATGTACGAGTCATTTTGCTGTTCCAGAGAAGGCCAAGGAGAGCCTGCCTCTAGTTATCGAGAAAGAAGTGGTCGAGTTGTCCACATCGGGACATACTCCACAGCACAAGTCTCCAACCTATGACGCCGGATCCGTCAGCACAGATGACAAATTCAAGGGTTCGGGTGATATAAGATGTTGTTTGAGCAATATGACTTCCATGATTTAAATCCTCTGATTTCCTTTTCCACGTCCGAGGGGGAGAATGTCCTTGCTGGAATTGTGGAAATTACACCAACTAGCACGGCGTGGATACTGGGTCTATCTGGAGGAAACACTAAGACGCACACAACATGTGCACCACACGTTGCAACACTTGTTCGGCGTATGGTTTCCTAGTCCGAAATAAGCTTATGCTTACTTGCAAGTACAATTTCAGGATCGTGCGATTATGGGCGTCTTAGCCGCATCATATCAAAAAGTGGAATCCCATCTAAATATCATTCTGATAATTAGAAACGGGATTGCAGAGAGTATCGGGAGAGAGAAGAGGGGGAGAGACACTGGGAAAGAGAGAAATATCATCAGTACCAGAGGTACTACTCTCAATCCCGTTCTCACTCTTTGGTTCTCCACGACGCCAACAAACCCGGGAGTCAAAAAGGACATGAGAAGGTGAAAAGTCGGTTGTTAAGGCCCTGATCCCTCCTAAGGAAACTCATAAAAATCAACCACATTACAAGAAGCATACATATCCTAAGGATAGAGGCCAAGAGAAGCCGATAGTGGTCGCTAGTAAACATAAGTCCAAGGACATTTCAGTTGCGGGCCCTATCATGCTTGAACCATCTTTAAAGGAGCGGAAGAAAATTTTGGAAGCTCAATTTACACAATATTACTTTAGAACCATGCACTTCCTTCTTTCCCTTCATTCTATGCCTGATAATATTAAGAAGCGACTTAAAAAGGAAATCTAATATATCTGTGGGAAATATAAAGAAACTTGCAAATATGCTCGAAAAGTGTTTGAGATTATCCGAGGCTTGAAACTGGATATCTCAAATATAAAGCAAGAATGAGATTGTGATTAAAGTGCTCTTGCTCAGGTAGACAAGGAACTTGAAGAAAACTAGGTAAGTTGATGGTCGCTGAGGCTAACATCGAAATATATAAGAAGCAATACACTGGCTTTGTGTTAGCTTATTTTTTGTGAGCGCAGAAAGGCGTATTTTCTCCTTCCTTATTTATATATATTCTTTTTGTTGTAAAAAAACCAAATTTTCATTAAGTTTATTTAAATAATTTGAATTTAGGATTTCATGAGCAGTTTAAACATATGGATTAAAATATAAAAATAATAAAAGAATTGAGAGGGTTCAGTGAATAATTATGGAAATGCTAACATTTTGATACATGAAGCGGGATTTTTTTTTCTTCCGTGTATGATAAATTAATTGAGAAAAATGAATAATATATTAAATTTTCTATTACTATTGACGTATCCATTAAATAATAATAAAGAGGAAAAATTTGAAGCTTCTTGTTCACAAGTTTAATGCCTACTTTGTGTACTTTTACAATTGTATGCTCTACCTAGCGTATGTCTTATAAATGGTAGGCTGAAGTAATGTTTACATTTGAATAATGTGTTTAATATTACCAAGTCAATATCTAACCTTATGATTGAGAAAATTATCATATATTAGAAAATAAGTTGATAGCATTATGATCGTGTTTGATATTAAATTTGGATACCACATTTGATATTATCAGTTCAATATTTGAATTTGCTGTCATAATGTTTTAAGTGGACTCACTCATATTCTTTGGTAAAATTTTCTTTGATATTAACATCTATATGACTATTTGTTGCTTTTTTCCTAAAATACGTTATTAAAATTTGAATTTAATACAGAACATCTTGAGAGTTTTAAGCTAGACATAAATAATAGAGAGAAATAAGAATAAAACTTTAAAAAATTATGTTTTACTGTTATTTGATAGATAACTGAAATGATAAATTTGTTTAACTTTTTTCTATAAATTATCCTTAAAACTATTAATTTTTCAGAAGTGCTACCTTTAAAATATATTATTCTAAATAAATAAGTTCTTTAAATGAAACCCCGTTTATAAAAAGTACATCATTAAAGGACCATAATGGGAAAGCATTCATGTGGTCAATTAAGCGGATGCCAAAGTCACAACAAACTTTTCCGTGGATATATGTACTTATATGAATATATAGTCTTAATTTTTGGAAATCTATTTGTTTAGCCGAATCAGCCCAAACCAACACCTCCCTAACTAAGCCCAACAACGTATAGGTCATCTAGACGGCCGCATAGAGCCTTTTTAAAGGCCCTCAACTATCCATATATTTGTATGTGCACAACATGTTATCCAACGACGGACACAGCTCATGCCCAGTGGGGGCCGTCGCCCCCACTGACATTTCAAAATTATATTGTAGCCATAGTGTCACTAGTATTTAGGATGATAGGGTTGTTTATGTTTTATTAGTTCTGCTAATAATATGCCTACTCAGTATGCGCTGCTGTAGCATTACCTATGCTTTTTGATTCAGTCACCTTTTTTCTTTGTTTCATGCATTGTACAGGCTATATAATAGCCAGTTGTTTTCTTAATAAAATATTCAATTCCTCCATCATTCTTTGTATCAAAGTCGTTTTAGTTATCTGATACTTGACCAGTTGACCTTGTAGAAATCTGGACAGAGGACACCTGGAATTAAATCTTCTTTTATATTTCTCTGTGTTTTCTTCTTTTCCTTCTTATAATCTTCTTCAACCCCTCTTCCTCCTCACTAATCATTCTACTCTTTATGTAATTGATATAATTGAGTATTTATACTTCGGACCTTTTGTTCTTTTTTTTGTGTATAGCTCGTGATAGGCGCGACTTTGAGTATATGCATGTAACGCAGGTTAACATTTGTAAAGCATGAGATGACTTGGAATTAAGAAAATCATTCTGCATGAGTAGTAATTAGTGAAAAAAAATCCTTGATACCCATGAATATATGTATCTATTTTTTGTCATACATAAAAAATTTTCTTTTTTCCGCCCCCACTAGATGATATTTCTGCGTACGACACTGATGTTATCCACATTATTTGAAAGGTGAATGCAGGGATAATAAAGCTGGTTGATTTCTATGCTAACGTCCCAATTTCGAACCGACGCTCTGATATTTTCAGAACCTATACATTTCTTTCCCACAAAACTTTTCCCGGCGGCCATTTCATCAACTTAATTTGACCCAGGGCCTTAGTTTGTTCATGGCCGACCTGTCCCTAACTATAAACTACAATTCATGATTTATTTGTTGCCTTTTATCAGAAACTGATTGTTAAATCATTAGTCCGATAAAGGAATTATGCTCCGATGCAACAAGAAAAGAATACTTTGCCACCTAGGTCAGCAATTGCACATCTAAACATGCATGTATAACTGGCATCCCACCATAACAAGCTAACTCTCAAAAGCATCAAAGTTTTCACAAGCAAAGAAAATCAAGTTTTCTTGATTGTACCATCTTAACTTCAGGCCATTAAGAGTAGGTAAATAAGAGTTGGCAAAGAATACGATTCAAGACTTTTACCTATAGATATATGCCACTATTTAGTTGGATCTATATATAATACCTTCATGTTATGTTTGCACCATCAACAACTGTAATAGCCATATACTTCTTTCAGTATATACAAAAATGTCCAGAAGAACCAACCAACAAGCACTCAAATTCTGGTTTCCATATTGGAACAATCCGGCCCAAACTCCAAGCCCAGAGCGTACTCAACCACAACGTAGTTCAACACAATCCCGGAGCTCAACGTCTCGACAGCCGACTGCTCCTTCAGGTCAAAGATCTCAACCATCGGATTCTCCGTCGTCATCCAGGAGACCTTCACTTCCAACGAATACAAGTGATCCAACAAGGAAGCAACTACCACCAAAATCCAATGCAGCAACGAAGCCATCTTCTCCAGCTAGACTACCATCAAATGTGAAAGTACAAGATCCAATTGATTCACTGGGTAAACCCGTAGAAAGAGCAGCTCTCGTAACACAACCCAGCAGTTTCAAAGAGACAAAGCCCACAAGGGACGATGGGAAGAAACCAGATGAAACTAAGGCAGCGGAGATTCCTAAAGTAGAGCAAACTGATTCTTCAGAAGAATCAGAACCTAAACGAAACCAAGGCGAAAGTTCTGAAGAGGGTGCCATTGTCAAAACGCACAAATCGGATTCAAACACCAAAGTAAAGCAGAACAAAGTAGAAGAAGAGGAAGCAAAACCTGCCAATTTGCAACCTCAACCACAAACAGAACCCTCTAACCAACACAAGTCAAATGAACAAAAACAACATGACAAAACCCAAAACATTCCTGAAGTACCCATGAACCAGAAAGAGATCAAAGGAAAACCTTTGAGGATATCAGAAGACGAGTCTATACCTGACTTGGTCGCCGACAGAGGTACATACAAAACAGAGACAAAAACAGAAGTGCTTGGACAGGCTCACTCTAATACAAATGAAACAGCGCTAAATAGCAAAGTAGAAAGAGAGTACAAAATCAATGGAGACGAAGCAGATGAACGTCAACCAAAGAATGGTCGTCACATACATGCTGCAAAAGAAAATATGATCCAGAAAGGAAGCACAAGCGCAAATGTACCAAAGGAACATGGATCGAACGGGAAGGGCAGCAAGGTTTCCATTTCAACGGGTCCATGGGTTGCTTTTGCAGATGGCGAGCGGGCTGATTTTCAAAAGGAAATCAAGGAGGGGCTTTCTAAATTAGTTGGCAAACTCAACATAGGGTATTTGGGTACTCAACATGCAGACTCGGTAGTTAGTATAATTACATTGGCAGGTAAAAACAAAGGAGCAATCATGAAAATAGGAAAGGGTAACGCTAAAGGAACGAAGAAATCTAAAGACGAGATACAACATAACGATGAGAGGCTAGAAACGGCTACTACTGTCAACAGCAATGTGCAGAGCATTAATAATTCACTTCTGAATGAGAGTAAATACAGAGAGGAGAGTCCAGGAGTGCACTTGGTACGGTCTGCTAAACCAACAGATGGAACAGGTTTAAGGAAGAAAATAGAAATGCTTGTATCACGGAGTAGATCTTTGAGCATACCTACACCAAATAAGCTGCTAAGCTATCAGCCACCAAATGTAAGAAGAAGGTGCCTTAGGGGACTTATGATGGAATCAAGTGAGGATGAAGAAGACGGAGCCGAAAAACCAAGGCGCCATGGATGTCGTGTTGGTGTTGGTTGCGGTGACAAAAGGAAAGAGAAAGAAGGCACTGATGAAATCATCTCCAAACCTTATTAACTATTGGCCCATGGGATGATATGATTTATTATTATTATGACCAACGTTTGGGCAAGTGCAATAGGAGATTTACAATCCATGTATAAGACAAATATATAACCCAGATAACGATGTATGATACATTGATACCACATGTCTTTGCCGGTGAGTTGAGTGTTTTGAACATGATACAATATCATCATAATCATAATTAAAAAACCAAAATGGTTTGAGGTGAAAAAAGAAAACGAAATGTCTTGAACTTTAATGTTTCCTACAATAAAAGAAGTAAAAATAATCAACTAGTCCTAAAGTACGATCTGAAGATATGGATTGTGTTAGTACTGAGATGACTGATAATCAATTCAGAGCTGAACGAATTTTGTTTGAATAAGAGATAGCCTCCTTAATCAATCCTAAACTTACTCATGGATAAAGCTCTTGTTCTTCTGCTAGCTGCTAAAATCCAACCAGACACTGCCTTCTCTTTTTGCCCTTTTTTTAACCCCTTTCTCTCCTCTGCCTCTTACTTTCAATGCTAAACCATTTATATTTCATAGTGTTTCGCAGCTCAATTCTACAGTGTATAGATAGAACTTGGAAGGCTGCTCGGAGTAGGGATGCGAAATTATTATTATGGAGTTTATCGTCGTTTAAAAAGACAGGTAGGTAGGAGACCAATTTCTTGTTGTTTTGTAAACCAGTTAAAAGCGTTGCTAAATCCGGTCGTTCTGAGCCGTCTAGCGGGCGGAACCATCTGCTAATCCCATATATTTCTTCTCTGTACTACGGAATTTGATGGATCCCCCTTCAATTTTTTAATTTCGCAGCAATAGACCCCGAAAACTCGAAAACCATGCCAAAAATAAAATTATTCTTAGGGCTATCTTCAACCCATAATAAATTTGAAAGTAATGTCAAGTCATATCAGCAATTAGAAAATGTCATTAACGATGTTTTGCAAATGCTAATGTAATTATTCTAAGATGACATTATAAAGTGCAATATTTAGTTTTGGACATTACACATCACAATGCGAAGTATTACGCCAAAATAATTATTTGTGAATTGGATAATTTTTTTCAATCTTCTATGAATGATAAATTTGCACGAATGAGAAAAAGGTCAACTTTTGATATTTGCCTTGAAGATAAAGTATAAATGTCGTTATCATATATATTGTTGACATGTTTTTGGGTAAAGCTATTACACATCAAGGTTTTGGTTAGTGATGCGCTCAAACGTTGAGAAAACGTCGTCAGAAAACACAAAATGATTCAGTCGAAATCGCGACGTATTCGGAAAAAGATCGTTGATTCGTAAAAACATCGTCGATAGACTCGAAAAAACTGGTGGTGCAAAAATACGTGATCGACTTGGTCCAATCAGCTCAAAATGCTTGAACGCGTCGGTCTGATCACGTAACAAAACTTGTCACGAAAGAAATATGGCAAATTGGCAAAAACTAATTTGACACGTAAAAAATGCCTAATCAGCAAGTAAAAATCGCAAAAAATCATCGTCAAAACCATAGTTGATCAATCTGGTAAATCTGGTAAACTTGGGTAAGTTGGCATGTCCAAAATCAGTGGATCGACACATGAAAACGGCTTGGATCCACGTGCGAAACACAGAAGATCACTCACGAAAACTTGGTTCAGGAAATAGGCTTAACTAGAGAAAATTTTGTATCCCCTCATTTCGAATCCCAAGAGGAATTCGAAATCACGCGTCGCAATCAGCCCCAACAAGCATTTTCTCGGATCGGGCGTGGGATTTGAAATGTGGTAGAGAGGGGAGTCGAAGTCTGGCATTCGAAATGAGGCGAAGCGCATTGAGGGATTTGATGTATTTACGTGTTCGTATCAGGGCAAAGATATACAAAATCTTGGCATATTGGACTGGATATGAAATTTCCCACTTGAAATGGTGGCAATCGGCTCGATGAGGAATCGAAATTCCCCGCTTGTGGAATGGGATTTGAAATGTTGGTTTGGCATTGGGATTCGAAATGTTGGTTTGCCAAACAAAATTTGGCAAATTGGATTTATACGTACGGATCACTACTTTTTATGTGATCCACATGTGTTTTCAACGCAATTCAGGAATTTGAATTTTCCAAACTCACGAATACGAAATTTTGAAGAAATTTTGGTTTTTCGACTTCGATTTTGGGATGTGGATTTCGTATCCTTTAGGGATACGAAATTTGAACTGACACACCCAAAACTTACATATAAATAGCCCTTGCTTGGCATTTAAAGGTGTTGGTTCTCATTTAGTATTTTGGACTTTTTGGAGCTCTCAAGCATTACTAATGACATTCACCTTCTTCTCTATAACCATTGGACATGGTATGGACCTCTAAAACGTTGCACAAACGTTTTCCTTACTTTTGGACATTCACAAGGACTTTTTCACTATATTTTGGACTGTTTTGGATATTTTGGATTTCGTGGACATTGAAACTACCTTTTGGACATTGTTGACCAAGTGAACATATTTTTCACCCAACGGAGAAGAAGAAGGGCATTTTGATCAAAGTTTAGAATTAAAAAAATACTTTTTTGTTCAATTGCAACATTTTATACACAAATATTGTCTAAACTTGTACAACAATTGTAATAAGCTATTATATGATGAATGATTACTATGAAGTAGATGTACGTTAGTGATGAACTACTATAAAAAGCTGTGTTCTCCCTACATTTCTTTATTTTGGATTTGAGTTATCGTGTTCATATTACATACACACTCAAGGGTTGGCGTGCGTTGAATCAACGACAATTACCCACGTTAACGCTTTGGCGCTCCTGGAAGGTAGCACACAGCTTTGACCTCTACTTCGGATTAGATTCTCGAATTTGTCTTTGGATTTCGACTTCGACTTCTACTTTGATTACTCGCTTTTCACCATGTTAAGCGCAAGAAGCTCGACGCTATCGTTGAAGTTCAAGGTAGAGAAGGAGGAGGAAGTCAGGAACTTTCTTCAATTGGAGTTCCATCAAACTACATCACTCGAGAAGATGTCGATGGATGATTAAAAACATAGCTGCATATTTGAACGCTAGACTCGAGCGATAGGAAGAAGCTTTTAACACCTTTCTTGCTTGGATTGAGGAAAGGATAAGGAATTGGCTGACTGGTCAGGCAGACATCATTGGAACTAGTACCAGTGTTTTTTAAGTAGTGACTCGGGACTTGGGTGCAACCTTGCAAAATAATCAACAGACCGACGCCAATCCTCGAAAAGGTGTCGGTCTAGCTACACTCGGGGGCACCCTAATCTCGATGTTGCTACAGGCCATGAACCTTTGGTTGGTCAAGTTGCGGGCTCCGCTATTGGTAATCTTGTTCAAGCATTGGTTCACATAGCTCTGAATGGTCGTGCTCCCAAGGTTCCGGGAGTCAGGATTGTGCCCGATGTGGCTCCTCAAGTTGGAATTCAACCAGATATTCTTCACGCTAACCAACTGATTCATAACTTGGACTTAAACACTGCGCGCACCAGTGTCTCTTTGGACAACCTAAAGCAGTTGCTTGCTTTTGGCAATGGTTCTCAAACCGCGGATGTTATCCGTAGATTCACTCAAGACGGTGCCTCTTCTCAGAGTTGGATTTTGTAACTCATATTCTGTTTTCTTTGTATATCAGAAATTCTCGCAACCCACCGGATTTCAAGCTACCGGTGTTGGAACCTTATGAAGGTCGGAAGGATCCGACTGCTCATCTGATGAGATACATTCATCATATGGAAGTTCTCTCCTCTTTAGAAGGCGTCATGGCAAAGTGATTTCCGCTTTACTTGACATATATCGCTGCTATGTGTTTCAGGAAGCTGGAGACGGACTCCATTACCTCTTGGAATGCTTTGGTTGTGAAATGTGTGGAATAATTCAGGGTCAACATCGCTCGTCCGAAAAGCGTGATGACTGTCAATGGCATTAGGCAGAAGTCCGGGCGAGACTCTGTGTAAATACTTTAAATAGTTTAATGTTGCGGTGACTTCGGTTGACAGACCCGACCCTTATATGGTATTGATGGCCGCAGTGTTGGGTGTTTTGCATAAATTTGACATTAAGACTTCACTGCATCTGGACCCACCGAGGGATCTTGGCGAGTTATATTTTGAAGTTGAAATATTCCTTCGGGAAGAGGATATGAGAATTGACAAAGAGATTTTTGAAGCTAATGCTGTTAAGGGCGAGAAACCGTCCGATTCTAAAAAAGCTATGGATTCTGTTGTTGCTAAACAACCTTCTTCGGGGAATGATCGTAACATAACTTGGAAGCAACCTAAGTTCTCTACTTACTCATGACTTAGTCACACCCTCGAGGAGATTTATTTAGAAGTTCATCCCACTGCTCCTTTCAAGAAGCCTCCCGCAAGGGAATCGACTCAAAGAGAAAGAGATACTGGTCAACATTGCATATTTCATGACCTCGACAGTGATAATGCAAACGAGTATCGACATCTCAAGGATATGATAAAGGAACGTGTCAGACGTGGAGAGCTGGCACAGTTTGTTCGGAATCAGGCAGTGGTGCCAGGACAGGCATAACCCCCTCAAGGTAATCGGGAAAGGCCTGGGACTAGTACTCATCCCTTAGACAATGTTATCAATTAAACCCCTTGCCGACTCTGGTGTCTCGTATGTAAGTCTCCCGGGAATTAGTATCTTGTGACTTGGATTTTGTTCTTCTGGCTTCGTGGATATAATGGATATTGGTCTTTTGGTTTTGATTCTTGGTTTTGGTCCCTCTTGGTCTTCTGGATATTGGATTTAATTCTTGTGGATTCTTGGATTTGGTTTTATGGCCATCGGTTCTTAGACTTTGGACTTGGTTTTCTTTAGCGTCTTGGCTTCTGTTGGCATTCAGATAATGAGCTTTCCACTCATGGCTTTCTTATTTCTGGTCTCTCGGATTTAGGATCTCTCGGATTTCTTAGGCCTATGGTATTAGACCTATCAAAATATGACCCACCCATTTACCCAACTCATTTTACCCTAATTACAACCCTGTTGGTCAACCCATTTATAATTTTTTATTAAATGGGTCATAAAAGGATTGACCTATTTTAAAAAGGGTTACAAATGGGTAACCCATTTACCCATTCAACTCTTCTTATATATGAAGTCGCTATTTTTTTTTTGTAAAAACTGCAGTAATTTCTTCATACTGCCACATAACCGAATGAGACTTCGACCGATAGATTCCCACCTAAATTACGGACAATGTGAAACACTCGCACGTTCTTCCCTATGACCGAACGTTGTAGTTCTCCAAGGGGACTGCCAGTTGTACTTAGAAAATAACACGCTAAATTCTCATATTTTAACTCTGACTACATACAAAGTCGCAATTTTTTGTAAAAACTGCAGTAATTTCTTCATACTTCCTCGGAACCGGATGAGACTTCGACCGGTAGATTCCCCATTGAATTACGGACAGTGTGAAACACTCAAACGTTTTGCCCTGTGATTGAACACTGTAGTTCTCCAAAGGGACTGCCGATTGTACTTAGGGAATAACATGCTAAATTCCTATATTTGAACTCTGCCTACATACAAAGTCCCTATTTTTTTGTAAAAACTACAGTAATTTCTTCATATTGCCTCGGAACCGAATGAAACTTCGACCGATAGATTCCCACCTAAATTACGAACAATGTGAAACACTCAGACGTTTTGCCTTGTGACCGAACACTAGTTCTCCAAGGGGACTGCCAATTGTACATAGAAAATAAAAGGCTAAATTCCCATATTTGAACTCTACCTACATACAAAGTCGCTGTTTTTTTGTAAAAACTGCATTAATTTCTTCATACTTCCTCGGAACTGGATGAGACTTCGACCGATAGACTCCCCCCTAAATTACGGACATTGTGAAATACCCGGACATTTTGCCCTATGACCAAACACTGTACTTTTCCAAGGTGACTGCCCGTTGTATTTTGAAGATAACATGATATATTCTCATATTTGAACTCTTCCTACATACATAGTCGCTATTTTTTTTGTAAAAACTACAGTAATTTCTTCATACTGCCGCGGAACCAGATGAGACTTCGATCGATAGATTCCCACCTAAATCATGGACAGTTTGGAACACTCGGATATTTCGTTCTATGAACGAATACTATAGCTCTCCAAGGTGATTAACGTTTATGCTTAGAAAATAACAAACTAATTCTCATAATTGTATATAAAAAATAGCAGACTACATTTAGATGTGTCAAATGGGTAACCCACTTAGTAGGTGGGTTGAGTTAGATAAAGCTTTGTTTTTAATAGGTCAAAATAAATGGGTCGTAGCTGGGTTGGGTCAAATTTTGGTTGACCCTCATACGACCCAAAATGACCCATATGACACCACTATATAGTATTGGTCCTCATGGCTTTCTCTGGATTATGGATGTTCGGGTTCCGACCCATAGTTTTGAATTTATAGCCTCTGGCCCTCTAAATTTATCTATCTTGGCTTTATGGATTGTAGACAGTTGAGTCGACCTATCTATGCACATGAGCTTATATAATCCCTAGGCATGCTCTTTGCTCGACACAACACCATCACCCTTGGTTTTTAATAAAATGGTATGGATTTCTGGATTTTCTTGGTCGTCTTACTCCGTTAAGGCCGCCTTAAACCTTTCTAGCTTTCCACTATCGTCTTGCTCCGATGAGGCCTCTTTGGACTTATTTGGCATTCCACTGTCCTCTTACTCCGGTGAGGCTGCCTTGGACATTCTGGCTACTCTTGGTCGTCTTGCTCCTGCAAAGCCGCGTTGAGATAACTCTGGTTTTGGATCCTAAGTGGCTAAGTTTGCTTACCCATGTACGGGAACAGGCATCCCTAGGCATGCTATTAACAAACGACGAATCGCTCAGTCTCCTTCACGAATGAATTTGAAATAAAAAACGTCTAAGTCTGCGTACCCCATGTATGGGAACAAGCATCCCTTGGCATGTTCTTTAAGAGCGACAAACCGTTAAGTTTTCTTTTTTGGTTTCTACGAAAAACTCCAAAATTTTATAAATTTAATAAGATTACTCTATAGTGTAAGGACGCTTGCCCGTGAAGTATGAAATCTGAAACTGGATTGCAAACACTAGGGACTCCGGTCCATGGCTTTTTATGGTCGTCTTACTCCGGTAAGGCTGCCTTGGAATTTTTTGCTTTCCATTGCCGTCTTACTCCGGTAAGGCCGCCTTGGACTTTTCCGGTTTCCATTGTCCTCTTACTCCGTTAAGGCCACTTGGGATTTTTTTGCTTCCCATTATCGTCTTACCCCGGTAAGGCCGCCTTAGACCTTTTGGCTTATTCTTGGTCATCTTACCACGGTAAGGCTGCCTTAATAATTTCTGGCTTATTATTGGTCGTCTTGCCCCAGCAAGGCCGCCTCGAACTCACATAGATATCTAGCTATATGGTTATTGGCTATTCTGGATTTACGGGTTTTGGGTTTCCCCGATTCCCTGGCGTTGAATTTTCTGGTTACACAGTTTAGTGCACTTCTACAGTCCTTTGGTTGTTCTAGTTATCTCTAAATGATCCGGAACGATCATAGGCTTCATTGGATTTCCGGATTTCTGTTTTTCTCGCAAAACACATCTTCCTTCGATCAAGCAAGACATGTTTTGGCGGCAAAATGTTGACATGCTTTTTGGCAAAGATGACACTGTCAAGATTTTGGTTAGCGTCGCGCTCAAGCGTCGAGAACGTCGTCTGAAAACAAAAAATGATTTGTTCGAAGTTGCAACGTGTTCGGAAAAGGATTGAAAATGATGTCGATTCATAAAATCATCATCGATGGACTTGGAAAAACTAGCACAGTAATAACATGTGATCAACTCGGTCCGATCAGCTCAAAATACTTGAGCGCGTCTGTTCGATCATGTGGCAAAACTCATCGCACAAAAATATATTGTAGATTAGCAAAAACCGATTGTGAAAATCGCAAAAAACCATGATCGAAACCTGAGTTGATCAATTTAGTAAATCTGGTAAACCTGGCAAATTTTCCATGTCCAAAATGGATCGACACATGAAAATGGCATGGATCCACGTGCGCAACACGGCGGATCACTCACGAAAACTTGGTTCAGGAAATTGGCTTGACAAGGGAAAATTTCGTATCCCCTCATTTCGAATCTCGGGGGGATTCAAAATCACACTTCGCACTCAGCCCCGACAAGCATTTTCTCAAATCAGACATTGGATTTGAAATGTGGTAAAGGGGGGGTATCGAAGTCTGGCATTCGAAATGAGGCGAAGCACATCGAGGAATTCGATGTTTTTCACGTGTTCGTATCTGGGTAGAGGGATATAAAATCTTGGCGCAACGGATTCGATTCGAAATTTGCCACTCGAAATGGTGGTGTCGACTCGATGGGAATTCAAAATTCCTCGGTTGTGGAGCAGGATTCGTAATGTTGGTTTGGCATTGGGATTCAAAATATGGAGGTGCCAAAAGAAATTTGGCAAAGATGATACGTGCGGATCACTACATTTTACGTGATCCACACATGTTTTCAACGCAATTCAGTGATACCAAAATTGCAAACTCAGAGATACGAAATTTCGACAAAACTTTGGTTTTTCGACTCCTATTTTGGCATGAGAATTTCATATCCTTCAAGAATCATTTGGTATTTTGGACTACTTGGAGCTCTCAAGCATCATTAATGGCAACAATTTTCTTCTCCATGACCATTGGACAAGGCATTGACCTCTATAACGTTGCTCAAACGTTTTTCTTTAACTTTTGGACATTCACGAGGACTTTTTCACCACTTTTTGGACTATTTTAGATATTTTTGGGTTTCTTGGACATTGGAGCTACCTTTTGGACATTGTTAACCAAGTCAACATATTTTTCACCCAACGAAGAAGAAGAAGGGCATTTTGGTCAAAGTTTGGAATTAAAAAATAGTTTGTTATTCTATTACAACACTTTATACACAGATATTACCCGAACTTGTGCAATAATTGTAACCAACTATTATATGATGAATGATTACTATGAAGTGGATGTAGGTGTTACTGTCGAACCACTATATAAATTTGTGTTCTCCTCACATTTATTTATTTTAGATTTGGATTACCGTGTTCATATTGCACACACACACACACACACACACTTGAGGGTTGGCGTGCGTCAAATCGACGACAATTCCCCACGTCAACATATACAAAGATTAAATAATGTTTTCAATCTTCTACTAATGAAATATGATATTATTTGTGAACTTGAGTGAAGATGTTCTTAGTCGGTATGACAAATTAGACCCCTATTTTCTTCTTCTCCATAGCAAACCCACCCTATCCTATTGTTTCAAGCACACTAGCGTCAATTTTTATTTAGAAAGAAGCAAGTGATGTTGTAAGTTGCATAAATGCAATGTTTGATTGGTTTAAAATTGTTGTATACAAAGTTACAAGAGCAACTTCAATGCAAATGACATACAAGTATTTTCAATTAATTAAATTGTCTATCATAAGATAAATCAGAGTACTAACTCGATGTCGTTTCCTAGATTTAAACATCAGATTCAAAAGAAGAAGAAAACCTCAATACAATTATGTTTATAAAAAAAAAAATTTGAATATGTGTTTCAATCAAAATTTTAAATGAATAAAATGCTACTCCACTATGCATATTTATTACTTCACATTGTGAAGTGCAGTGTCTGAAACTAAACATTACTATAGACAAATGTCTAATAAGAATTTTGCCAGATCATCGTAACATTGTCATTTCGTATCTTATCCAATAAGACTTTCAGACGTACACGAACCAGACAAGGAGTTGGCTCGGACATTGTTCGTACAAGCTGGACAATGGACGGACAACTTTTAGCCAATAAAAAATTATCAAACATTTTCGGATGGACATATTTTCGTATATATTTTTTTTCTCCTAAGTCATGTCGTAAATGAGAATCGTACGGATACAGATCAGATACCTTACCCATTTGGACCGAGCCGTACAACGTACCGTCTTGTCCTATTAACACCCCTAAGAACGTAAATTAAGGAGGATTGATCGATGAAATAAGAACCATAGATTGAATCTTCAAATCTTAAATCAAAACACCATGTATAGATGATATGACTTTATAAGTTAAAATCTAATAGAAATTCCTAGGGTCTGTTCTTTATGAAGTGAGCAGGGAAGCATTTAAACATGACATTTAAGTGGAGAATCTTGATGAACAGAGAATGTGTACGTGTCTAGTGTGATAATTTTATTGATCACATGAAACAGAATAGAAAATAAGAAGAAGACAGAGAAAATATTTGATATTACTTTATTGCTTGATTTTATTACAATGCTAAACATTGGCTCTACTTATAGATGAGAAAGGAGCATTCTAGAATAGAACATTCTAGAGCATATTTGGGTCTTATACCAAATATAGACCCAAATTAATACAATGCCTAATATAACTCATAATCAATGCAATCCAAATAAAAGGCAACATATTTTATTATTATCTCTAACATCCCCCCTCAAACTCATGATGCAGCTGCTATGAGCATCGAGAGTTTTCTAACTAGAAAACGAAAACGAAAAACTGGATGTGACTTGATGAAGAAATCTACAATCTGCAAAGAAGATGGTACAAAAGGTAAGGCGATCGTGCACTTCTCAAGATGATGCCGAGTAAGGTGACAATCAATCTCAATATGCTTGGTTCTTTCATGAAATACTGAATTGCACTTTTATTATCATAATACATAGGAGTTGGCTAAGAAAGAAATACTCCTATATCCTCAAGTAACCAACGTAACCAAACAATTTCTTTAGTAGTGGATGCCATAGCACGATATCTGCTTCAGTTGAAGAATGAGAAACAATTGATTGTTTCTTACTCTTCCAAGATATAAGAGAATCTCCCAAAAAATACAATAACCCATAACTGATTTACGATCGGTTGGATTACTACCATAATCAGCATCAGAATATGCACGCAACTCCAAGGAGGAAGTAGAAGAAAGTACCAGACCATGGAAAATATTACCTCTAAGATATCTCAATATGCGAAGAACAGTGGCCCAATGAACTATAGTGGGACAAGCTACAAAATGACTAACAATATGAATAACATATGAAATATCCGGATGTAACGACCCAGGTTTTTGAACAGTTTATTTTAAATATTTAGTATGGTTTTAAATATTGAATTCATAATATAAATGGTATTTTATTGGATTATTGTTTAAATAATCGAAATACGATTTATTTTGATAATTATCAAAATACGAGAAGTTTGAAATAATTCAATTCGAAGATAAAACTGAACCATGATAATAGAAATTCATTGATGAAGAATTTATTTGTTTGAATTTAAAATGATTTAATATGGCTATTTTAAATATACGTTCAAATAAAATTGTATAATCTATTTCGTTGAATTCAGAATAGTGAATAACGTTGGGAACATCAGTCATTACGATTAAATAATGGTTCAGAATTTTGAGTAAAGGATCATGAGATATTTCTGTAGAATGTATTAATCAAAATCAAATCAAATAAAGAAAACCTCTTATCAACCGACCTACGTTATTTACATCAACCACCCTAAACATGTACCCAAGCCGACCTCTTTTTGTACAAACGCTCAGCCTATTTTTCTCGAGCAGAAAAAAATGGCCTCCCAACTTTGATATCAAGGAGACAGAAGAATTAATGATGCGTACTCCCTGTTTTCCCTTTGCAACTATATAAATGAGCAAGCCTACCTTCTCAAACCAGAAAAATACTCAAGCCCTCTTCATTTCCTTTCTTCCGCTCAGAAATCCGAGTTCTTCGATTAAAAAAAAAAAAAAATCAAGTCGAGATCCAACCAGGGAGGGTGTGACGCAGTGCACCGAGGGTCTCCGATGATGGATAGGGCATCGCAAGTTGTGAGGAGAAGCAGTAGACAGCCGCGATTTGGGGATTTAAGGTTGTCGAGGTCTGAATGCTTCGAAGTAGAAGTCAATGCTCTGTTTGCTTTGATTGAGGGTAACTCAGAAGTCATAATTAGGAACCGCGATGTTCCCATAAGTTCGAGACTGAGGTGAAACTGTGGGATCGCGATGGTATTAGAGGGGGTCATGAGGCGCTCGCACATTGGGAAATGGGTTGCTGATCGATTCGTTGCCTCGATAAGGGGTTCTGACCTAGATGAAGGGTTCGACAGAGGGTTCGAAGGCGAGTATGAGCTGCGATAAATTTCTGTTAAGGCTGATGTCGGTTCTGGTGGCGGTTCACTGGGATTCAAGGAGGTGATTGATGTTTGTAAAGCATCGGATGAATTATCAAAGAAGGATAAGGCAATTTTGCGTTAATGGAAGTCTATGATTCTTGAAGGGTTTCACAGTTGGTCGACATCAGTAAGGTATTAGTTTTTCCAAGATTTAAATTACATAGAAAAGTTATTTATTTATTTTAGAAGTTAATTTAAAATTTATAAGATGTTTAATCGATAATTAAAAATTAAATCATCATTAGGTTCAAAAAAACAATTTATTCGAAATGATTCGAGATGACTGGTAGCTAAGACGATATGGGAATTAATTGGATATTCGACAACTGCAATTTAGGTGAGTAAATCTCACTCACCTTTAGAATTATTTTTATTCGTTAAAAATAATTGTCTGTTGCTTGTGTGCATATTTTCTGGTTGTTTTATATATATTAGTTATTTAGGCTATATATATATATATTGGGTTGATTGATTGGTTGGATTCCCGCAGTCTCATTAGCGGATGCCCGCAGTTTCATAGCGGATGATTACCCTATACGTCCCACGCTATGATTAGTGGATGACCTTCTATACCGCGATATTCTGCCACGAAGCAGAATTGGTATTATTTATGTGCTAACATCTGTGGATGCAGGAAAACAGGTTGGAGGAATCCAACTGGATTCCTCAAAAATATATTATCTGTTTGTTTATTTGTTTGCATATATATTGTTATATATGATGCGTTAGACAAATAAATAACCCGTTGCTTTGTGTGTTTAAATATCACTGGGCTTAAGTAATGATATTTAAAAATATCGTGAAAAGAGTATTTGAGATTTAAAAAGGAAAATTCTATTTTTAAATAGAATTTGAATTTTTAATGGAATAAAATATAAACTTGTTTTGAAAAATAAAACAAGTAATTTCTTTATAAACGAAGTTTATAAATAGTTCTTTTATAACGAAGTTATAAATGAAGTGAAAAGAATTATCATTTGATAATTCAGAAATAGAAATACAAGTGTGAAATTGGAATTTGAAATGAAATTTCAAAATAGGATGTGAAATGAAATTTTTAAATATATAACTCAAATGAAATTTGAGTATAACATTTGAATAATAGAATTAGAAAAGGAGTTTAAATATTTGAATTTTAAAAGGAGATTGAATATTAGCAATAGAAGTTCAAATAGAATTTGAACAGACGAAATTAGAATGAAAAATAGAATTTGAATTCAAGGAATTAAAAATAAAATTTGAATTCAAAGGAATCCGAATAAAGAAATTCAAATAGAGATTTGAATGTAGAATTTCAAAATAGAATTTGAAATAAAACTTGAAATAGGATTTTCAAAGTAGAATTGGAAGTAGAATTTCAAATAGGATTTCAAAATAGGAAATCCAAATAGTTTTGAAATGGAATTTGAATTCAAATGAATTTGAATAATAGAAATTCAAATGTTGTGGGAAATGAATTTGAATATTAGAATTCAAATGAAAAATGAAAATGGAATTTGAATATAAGAGATTCAAATCGAATTCAAATAGGATTTGATCTATGGAATTTGAATATGAAATTCAAATGGGTTTTAAACTATGGAATTTTGAATATAGAATTTAAAAAGGAGTTTGAATATTTGAATTCCAATAGAATTCAAATATAGAAATTGGAATATAGAAAGTTCAAATGGAATTTAAATATAGAGTTTGAATAAAAGAATTCAAATGAATTCGAACATAGAATTTGAATATAGGGAATTCAATATAGAAATTCAAGTATTTGAATTTGAATGTCAAATAGGAAGGGAATTGGAATTTGAATATAGAATTCAAATAAAAGTGAGATTGGAAATTTAATCAAGGAATTCAAATAGAGTTAAATGAAATTGAATTCATCTTAAGAAGTTTAAAGGCTTATATATATAAATATAATTAAAACGAACTCGCCGCAGCGCTGCAGTTCGTAAAATAGCGACTCGAACTTCAATTGAATATATAGAACTCGATTGAAGTCGAAATTCTTTGAAACAAGAAACGTCAGGACCAGTTTGATAATAGTTTTCAAATGAAAGAGAAAAATATGAATTTCGTCGTATAGATTGTGAGTTATGTCAAAATCAAATTTTCAGGAAAACAGCGCCAGAATCGTTTTAAAACCATAATGGTCTATCTAATATTATAAAAGGATTTTAAGCAAGAAAATCCGAAGTTTCTATTTAGAAAATTTCAGAGTTGAGTTGTAAAATATATGCGAATTCAAGTTGTGTAAATGAATATGATTTTTGAAACAGAAACCAGATTTTTGATTTATTGAATAGAATTAACTAAAGTGAATAAAAATTAGTTAATGAGTTTTCAAATGGATATTGGGGTTTGAATAAGCGAATTCGATTTGAAAATTTATATTCGAAATCAAACAGGAAACTAGGATTGAAATTGAAATTCAATTTGGTTATGAACGAGTTAAATATTTTATTTGAACATGTTATGTTCAAACAAAGAAGTGAAATAGGCAAAAGGGCTAATTAAAGAATAATTAAGCGAAACCGAATTCAAACGATGCAAATTGAATTCAAACGAATGGATTGAGTTGAATTGAATTGGAAACAGGTGAACATGTGTTACATAGATATGGGATGGAGTATATGAAGATTTTTATTTATGTGCCCGACAAAAAGGTACATGTTTAAATTCATATATGGGTTTTATGCGCCGTATCGGCAAGCCGCTTGGCTTTTTCTTTTTCTTTTTGAGATTGGAAGATACCGGGAAGCTATTTGAAATTTCCCGATGCTCCCGATATAGGGGAGGTTATGGCGAAATTTTCCGGAAATTTAAGGAGTTAGAATATTTTTAAGATATTTTGATAATTAGAAATCATTGTATCGACGTATTGAATTCGATAGTAAAGTGAATATAAAATTCGAATGTTGTAAACAAAAAGGGATAGAGATAAGTGATTGGATTTTTTTTCCAATTAAAAATAAAGATTTTTCTAATATATAGAAAATAAAAGAAGTTGATATTTGGAAACGTTTTCCAGATGGCATAAAAGGTCCAAGATTGATTATTGAAATATTTGGTTAACAAATATTGATAGATAAAATAGAGAAGTGGTTTAATTAATGGAATATTAATTAAAGAGCCCAGTGATTTGTTTGATATGTTTGGATGAACACTTGTTTTTATTCGATAGTTAAATCACAGACTATCGAAGTTTTTGACCATCGTTGTCAATATGGAGAGACCGGTTGGATTATTATCCGAAGAACCACTCCGTATCGGCATAAGCGTTGCGAACCAAGTATGCTGAATATATTGAAGACGGAGTAAAGTGCAAGGGCTTTTCTAGTAATAGAAATAGTGCCTTCGGTTTCGTTCAATCCCAGAACGAACGTATATGGACGAATGTCTGACAGAGTATTTCCAATGATCAAAAGAGTTAGTCTGTATGAATATATATGGTTGCAACGGATTTATCCCTTAGCATAATATCCAGAATATTTGTGCAAACTTAACTAGTGATTAACGGATCTGACAATGTGGCATTCAAAGTGATTGTGCTATCAGTGAAGGGTAAGTATTCGTAGCCTCAGGCCTCAACAACCGGGAAAGGACAAAAATCGGGCAGGCAGCATGGCTATGTGGGTCGCACCCATTAGGGTGTATAATCACCTATCTAGAGAAATTCCTTTTGTTTCTAAATCTATCGATTCTGCCCATTCGGGAAACGGTGGTTTGAGTCCATCCGTTGGTGATATACATTCGATACACTCAAGCGAAATGAGTGGTCGGTCATGTGTGGGCCGGGTTGCAAGACGTTCTTGTTGAACCCAGGTGTATTCGCCTCTAGAGATACATCATCGGAAGGTGGTTCCATACCTTGTCATGTTGGAAATCCAATCTCCAATAAGCGCCATGCGGGTTTTGATTTATACTATATATGTGGAACGTGAGATGCAAGCGTTCTGCTATTTGGTTATTTACTTGATGTAGACATTATTATAATATCACTGGATTTTCGTATCAAAGTGTTTTGGGTTATAGTAAGGTAAAAACCGTCCATGTTTATGTGTGGGCTGGTCTTACTATTATCTTTTCTTTCGAAAAGAGTTTTTGACAGTTAAACAAGTGGTTGGAGTTTACTCACACCAGTCCCATGACTGACCCAGAGTTTATTTTGTTTTGTTTTTCCCTAAACTCTTGGGTGCCCAAATTTGTACGGGCAGTCAAGTGTTTCAGGCTTTTACAGATACACTTGGAGGAGCTTGAAGCAGAAGGCTTCAACGTTAGTTATTTGGAGTTACTTCCGCTGAATCAAATGTTATGTGTACTCTGATGATGGTATGTATATATGTACAAAACAAATTTGTATTTCAAAGCTTATGTTATATAATATATTTTATTCGTTCCGCTGTGAGTTTGTGATCTTCGTTTTTCTTCTATTCTAATATTTCTTTCTTTCTATTTCTCACCCTCTAACTTCTTTCTAATAATGAGTCGTATTTCTGTGTTATTTGGGTTGGACGTGTGGTGTATTTAGTCAACTCAGATAACACGGATTTGCGGGTCGTTTCAGTTGGTATCAGAGCTTAGGTTGAGTGAACACCTAGGCTTGTGTGGCATGTGCTCATTAGAGATAGGGTCAGTAGTACCCTAGAATGAGTTGAGTGTATATATATGAGAGAGCGTATTTGTATGTTGATATAAAAGTTGTTTTATATTGTGTTGACTAGTCTGTTGAGTGATTTATGAATTCTGGTCGAATCGTGGGACGCCACGAAGTCGATAGGGATTTCTAAACACTTGAACAGAAAATTCGACACAGTATTGTTTTAAAGTGGGTAAATGAAATAATTTTACCCAAAATTTCTATTTGATATAGAAAGAATAATTTTCTAGAATTACTATTATATGGATGTGTTGGATGTTGACTTTATAATCAAATGAGATTATAAATTTAAAATGGTTATTTATAACCAGAGTAGAATCTGTATAGGAATTAAATATACAAATGAGATGAATTAGAATTTAATTCAAACCAGAATTAAGAATTCAAAATCCTGGGAAGTTGAAAAATATTTTTTCAAAGTATAGTAAAATAATATAGCTTCGTTTTAGAAAGATTTGAAAGAAAATCATTTTAGATGGATTTTGAAATAATAAAGCACTGAACTCATTTCAGTGGCTGGGAAATAATTCTGATGATGACTGCAGCCTCATCAGTATTCATTTTCGAGTTTCTAAGTGATGGATTGCTACCTTAGAAAGTTTTGATGGAAATTTGTTTGAAAGAAAACAAGTGGTTTAAAAATTCAAATGTTTTGAATTTGAAATGAAATAAATATATATTTATGGGATTTCAAAAGAATTTGAAAGGAAAAACCCAGGGATTTGAATTCTGGAATTTAAATTTAACTTAAATGGGTCGAAGTGAATGAATTGATTAGAATCAATTTGAATAGGTTTAATGGAATATAGATTGGATAAATGGATTGATCGTAGATCATTCAAATCAAATGTGTGAAGACCAAAAGTTTTGGTTGGAGTTAATTTGTTGAAATATGAGGAGTTGAGTTTCAACATAAGTGAATTTTTGAAAAGTAATGGATTTGTACCATTTTTCCTACCTTAGCAATTTCGAGGACGAAATTATTTTAAGGGGGGAAGAATGTAACGACCCAGGTTTTTGAACAGTTTATTTTAAATATTTAGTATGGTTTTAAATATTGAATTCATAATATAAATGGTATTTTATTGGATTATTGTTTAAATAATCGAAATACGATTTATTTTGATAATTATCAAAATACGAGAAGTTTGAAATAATTCAATTCGAAGATAAAACTGAACCATGATAATAGAAATTCATTGATGAAGAATTTATTTGTTTGAATTTAAAATGATTTAATATGGCTATTTTAAATATACGTTCAAATAAAATTGTATAATCTATTTCGTTGAATTCAGAATAGTGAATAACGTTGGGAACATCAGTCATTACGATTAAATAATGGTTCAGAATTTTGAGTAAAGGACCATGAGATATTTCTGTAGAATGTATTAATCAAAATCAAATCAAATAAAGAAAACCTCTTATCAACCGACCTACGTTATTTACATCAACCACCCTAAACATGTACCCAAGCCGACCTCTTTTTGTACAAACGCTCAGCCTATTTTTCTCGAGCAGAAAAAAATGGCCTCCCAACTTTGATATCAAGGAGACAGAAGAATTAATGATGCGTACTCCCTGTTTTCCCTTTGCAACTATATAAATGAGCAAGCCTACCTTCTCAAACCAGAAAAATACTCAAGCCCTCTTCATTTCCTTTCTTCCGCTCAGAAATCCGAGTTCTTCGATAAAAAAAAAAAAAAATCAAGTCGAGATCCAACCAGGGAGGGTGTGACGCAGTGCACCGAGGGTCTCCGATGATGGATAGGGCATCGCAAGTTGTGAGGAGAAGCAGTAGACAGCCGCGATTTGGGGATTTAAGGTTGTCGAGGTCTGAATGCTTCGAAGTAGAAGTCAATGCTCTGTTTGCTTTGATTGAGGGTAACTCAGAAGTCATAATTAGGAACCGCGATGTTCCCATAAGTTCGAGACTGAGGTGAAACTGTGGGATCGCGATGGTATTAGAGGGGGTCATGAGGCGCTCGCACATGGGGAAATGGGTTGCTGATCGATTCGTTGCCTCGATAAGGGGTTCTGACCTAGATGAAGGGTTCGACAGAGGGTTCGAAGGCGAGTATGAGCTGCGATAAATTTCTGTTAAGGCTGATGTCGGTTCTGGTGGCGGTTCACTGGGATTCAAGGAGGTGATTGATGTTTGTAAAGCATCGGATGAATTATCAAAGAAGGATAAGGCAATTTTGCGTTAATGGAAGTCTATGATTCTTGAAGGGTTTCACAGTTGGTCGACATCAGTAAGGTATTAGTTTTTCCAAGATTTAAATTACATAGAAAAGTTATTTATTTATTTTAGAAGTTAATTTAAAATTTATAAGATGTTTAATCGATAATTAAAAATTAAATCATCATTAGGTTCAAAAAAACAATTTATTCGAAATGATTCGAGATGACTGGTAGCTAAGACGATATGGGAATTAATTGGATATTCGACAACTGCAATTTAGGTGAGTAAATCTCACTCACCTTTAGAATTATTTTTATTCGTTAAAAATAATTGTCTGTTGCTTGTGTGCATATTTTCTGGTTGTTTTATATATATTAGTTATTTAGGCTATATATATATATTGGGTTGATTGATTGGTTGGATTCCCGCAGTCTCATTAGCGGATGCCCGCAGTTTCATAGCGGATGATTACCCTATACGTCCCACGCTATGATTAGTGGATGACCTTCTATACCGCGATATTCTGCCACGAAGCAGAATTGGTATTATTTATGTGCTAACATCTGTGGATGCAGGAAAACAGGTTGGAGGAATCCAACTGGATTCCTCAAAAATATATTATCTGTTTGTTTATTTGTTTGCATATATATTGTTATATATGATGCGTTAGACAAATAAATAACCCGTTGCTTTGTGTGTTTAAATATCACTGGGCTTAAGTAATGATATTTAAAAATATCGTGAAAAGAGTATTTGAGATTTAAAAAGGAAAATTCTATTTTTAAATAGAATTTGAATTTTTAATGGAATAAAATATAAACTTGTTTTGAAAAATAAAACAAGTAATTTCTTTATAAACGAAGTTTATAAATAGTTCTTTTATAACGAAGTTATAAATGAAGTGAAAAGAATTATCATTTGATAATTCAGAAATAGAAATACAAGTGTGAAATTGGAATTTGAAATGAAATTTCAAAATAGGATGTGAAATGAAATTTTTAAATATATAACTCAAATGAAATTTGAGTATAACATTTGAATAATAGAATTAGAAAAGGAGTTTAAATATTTGAATTTTAAAAGGAGATTGAATATTAGCAATAGAAGTTCAAATAGAATTTGAACAGACGAAATTAGAATGAAAAATAGAATTTGAATTCAAGGAATTAAAAATAAAATTTGAATTCAAAGGAATCCGAATAAAGAAATTCAAATAGAGATTTGAATGTAGAATTTCAAAATAGAATTTGAAATAAAACTTGAAATAGGATTTTCAAAGTAGAATTGGAAGTAGAATTTCAAATAGGATTTCAAAATAGGAAATCCAAATAGTTTTGAAATGGAATTTGAATTCAAATGAATTTGAATAATAGAAATTCAAATGGTGTGGGAAATGAATTTGAATATTAGAATTCAAATGAAAAATGAAAATGGAATTTGAATATAAGAGATTCAAATCGAATTCAAATAGGATTTGATCTATGGAATTTGAATATGAAATTCAAATGGGTTTTAAACTATGGAATTTTGAATATAGAATTTAAAAAGGAGTTTGAATATTTGAATTCCAATAGAATTCAAATATAGAAATTGGAATATAGAAAGTTCAAATGGAATTTAAATATAGAGTTTGAATAAAAGAATTCAAATGAATTCGAACATAGAATTTGAATATAGGGAATTCAATATAGAAATTCAAGTATTTGAATTTGAATGTCAAATAGGAAGGGAATTGGAATTTGAATATAGAATTCAAATAAAAGTGAGATTGGAAATTTAATCAAGGAATTCAAATAGAGTTAAATGAAATTGAATTCATCTTAAGAAGTTTAAAGGCTTATATATATAAATATAATTAAAACGAACTCGCCGCAGCGCTGCAGTTCGTAAAATAGCGACTCGAACTTCAATTGAATATATAGAACTCGATTGAAGTCGAAATTCTTTGAAACAAGAAACGTCAGGACCAGTTTGATAATAGTTTTCAAATGAAAGAGAAAAATATGAATTTCGTCGTATAGATTGTGAGTTATGTCAAAATCAAATTTTCAGGAAAACAGCGCCAGAATCGTTTTAAAACCATAATGGTCTATCTAATATTATAAAAGGATTTTAAGCAAGAAAATCCGAAGTTTCTATTTAGAAAATTTCAGAGTTGAGTTGTAAAATATATGCGAATTCAAGTTGTGTAAATGAATATGATTTTTGAAACAGAAACCAGATTTTTGATTTATTGAATAGAATTAACTAAAGTGAATAAAAATTAGTTAATGAGTTTTCAAATGGATATTGGGGTTTGAATAAGCGAATTCGATTTGAAAATTTATATTCGAAATCAAACAGGAAACTAGGATTGAAATTGAAATTCAATTTGGTTATGAACGAGTTAAATATTTTATTTGAACATGTTATGTTCAAACAAAGAAGTGAAATAGGCAAAAGGGCTAATTAAAGAATAATTAAGCGAAACAGAATTCAAACGATGCAAATTGAATTCAAACGAATGGATTGAGTTGAATTGAATTGGAAACAGGTGAACATGTGTTACATAGATATGGGATGGAGTATATGAAGATTTTTATTTATGTGCCCGACAAAAAGGTACATGTTTAAATTCATATATGGGTTTTATGCGCCGTATCGGCAAGCCGCTTGGCTTTTTCTTTTTCTTTTTGAGATTGGAAGATACCGGGAAGCTATTTGAAATTTCCCGATGCTCCCGATATAGGGGAGGTTATGGCGAAATTTTCCGGAAATTTAAGGAGTTAGAATATTTTTAAGATATTTTGATAATTAGAAATCATTGTATCGACGTATTGAATTCGATAGTAAAGTGAATATAAAATTCGAATGTTGTAAACAAAAAGGGATAGAGATAAGTGATTGGATTTTTTTTCCAATTAAAAATAAAGATTTTTCTAATATATAGAAAATAAAAGAAGTTGATATTTGGAAACGTTTTCCAAATGGCATAAAAGGTCCAAGATTGATTATTGAAATATTTGGTTAACAAATATTGATAGATAAAATAGAGAAGTGGTTTAATTAATGGAATATTAATTAAAGAGCCCAGTGATTTGTTTGATATGTTTGGATGAACACTTGTTTTTATTCGATAGTTAAATCACAGACTATCGAAGTTTTTGACCATCGTTGTCAATATGGAGAGACCGGTTGGATTATTATCCGAAGAACCACTCCGTATCGGCATAAGCGTTGCGAACCAAGTATGCTGAATATATTGAAGACGGAGTAAAGTGCAAGGGCTTTTCTAGTAATAGAAATAGTGCCTTCGGTTTCGTTCAATCCCAGAACGAACGTATATGGACGAATGTCTGACAGAGTATTTCCAATGATCAAAAGAGTTGGTCTGTATGAATATATATGGTTGCAAAAGATTTATCCCTTAGCATAATATCCAGAATATTTGTGCAAACTTAACTAGTGATTAACGGATCTGACAATGTGGCATTCAAAGTGATTGTGCTATCAGTGAAGGGTAAGTATTCGTAGCCTCAGGCCTCAACAACCGGGAAAGGACAAAAATCGGGCAGGCAGCATGGCTATGTGGGTCGCACCCATTAGGGTGTATAATCACCTATCTAGAGAAATTCCTTTTGTTTCTAAATCTATCGATTCTGCCCATTCGGGAAACGGTGGTTTGAGTCCATCCGTTGGTGATATACATTCGATACACTCAAGCGAAATGAGTGGTCGGTCATGTGTGGGCCGGGTTGCAAGACGTTCTTGTTGAACCCAGGTGTATTCGCCTCTAGAGATACATCATCGGAAGGTGGTTCCATACCTTGTCATGTTGGAAATCCAATCTCCAATAAGCGCCATGCGGGTTTTGATTTATACTATATATGTGGAACGTGAGATGCAAGCGTTCTGCTATTTGGTTATTTACTTGATGTAGACATTATTATAATATCACTGGATTTTCGTATCAAAGTGTTTTGGGTTATAGTAAGGTAAAAACCGTCCATGTTTATGTGTGGGCTGGTCTTACTATTATCTTTTCTTTCGAAAAGAGTTTTTGACAGTTAAACAAGTGGTTGGAGTTTACTCACACCAGTCCCATGACTGACCCAGAGTTTATTTTGTTTTGTTTTTCCCTAAACTCTTGGGTGCCCAAATTTGTACGGGCAGTCAAGTGTTTCAGGCTTTTACAGATACACTTGGAGGAGCTTGAAGCAGAAGGCTTCAACGTTAGTTATTTGGAGTTACTTCCGCTGAATCAAATGTTATGTGTACTCTGATGATGGTATGTATATATGTACAAAACAAATTTGTATTTCAAAGCTTATGTTATATAATATATTTTATTCGTTCCGCTGTGAGTTTGTGATCTTCGTTTTTCTTCTATTCTAATATTTCTTTCTTTCTATTTCTCACCCTCTAACTTCTTTCTAATAATGAGTCGTATTTCTGTGTTATTTGGGTTGGACGTGTGGTGTATTTAGTCAACTCAGATAACACGGATTTGCGGGTCGTTTCACCGGACGTGTGATAGTAAGATACACCAAGCTTCCAACAATAGTACGATACAAAAAAGGATCTGATAAAGGACTTCCATCAGAAGGAGAAAACTTCGCGTTAATCGCAATGGGGGTATCACCAGTCTTATTATCTATAAGTCTAGCTCGATCAAGAATATATGTGATATATTTTGATTGAGAAAGAAGATATCCTTTGGGTGAATGTGCTACCTCAATACCCAAGAAATATCTTAATGGAACCAAATCTTTCATTTCAAATCATCTGGCTAACTCTGTCTTTAATACAGAAATTCCCTGTACATCATCACCAGTAATAATCATATATCAACATATAATGATAAGATTATACGTCCAGCATTAGTGCATTTAACAAAGAGATCAGGATCATGACGACTAGAGATAAAGCCAAGAGAAGATATAACAACTGAAAATTTCTCAAACCATTCTCGCGGAGCTTATTTTAGACCATACAATGCTTTCTTTAGTCTACAAACATATCCAGAATCATGTAGAACACCAGGAGGAGGTTCCATATAAACTTCTTCTTGAAGATCTCCATTCAAGGAATCATTCTTAACATCAAGTTGAGAGATAGACCATTGATGAACTGAAGCTACAATAATTAAAGTGCGAACATTTGTCATCTTAGCAACAGGAGCAAATGTTCCTCATAATCCATGCCATACTTTTGAGAATACCCTTTTGCGACTAATCTAGCTTTGTATCTCTCAATAGATCCATCAGAATTAGTTTTAACCTTATATACCCAACGACAACCAACAACCCTCTTACCAGAAGGTAGAGGAACCAAATCCCAAGTATTTGTCTTTTGCAAAGCGGAAAGTACCTCATCCATCGCCTCTTGCCAATGAGGATCAAGAATTGCCTCTTTATACGAAGAAGGTTCAAAACAACTATGAATTGAAGACAAAAAGGAGGTAAAAAATGAAGAATAACAAGAATATACAAAATTTGGTAATTTTGTGGATTTACGATTGCGTGTGGAATGACGTAACGGTGGTGGAGGAGGTGGTGGTGGTGAAGGTGGTGGTGGTGGTGATGGCGATGGTGGAAGATCTACAGTCTCAAAAGTTGCTTGAGGAGGCATGAGAGAAGAGGGAGCTTCATTGTTATCGCTTTCTGAAAGCATGTTATTATCTGCAATACTACTAACATCAATATCATCTAAAAAAGGATCGATATGAAGAAGATCATATCTAGTTATGTCATGAGTCTTAGTTGGAACATAGAAGAAATAGATGTGTTCAAGAAACACAACATCACTACAAGAAATTCTGTATATAGCAGCGGCAAAATCTGCTTCTAATCCGTCGCTAAACAGGCTTTAGCGAAGGATTTCCTACATAACCATGTGGTCGGTAAAAACCATGACGGTATCTGTGTCAGATTTTGCTACGGAATTTAGCATGAGTTTTCCGACATTTTTCCATCATTTTGCCAATTTTATAATAAAAATAAATTTTTTTATTACCTTGATTTTATTTTAATTTTAATTTATTTACCGACGGAAATTAATTTATAATAAATTATTATTTATAAAAGGGGTCAGTAAACCATTACT
The DNA here is from genome assembly GCA_030737875.1 of Allium sativum. Taxonomy (NCBI): domain Eukaryota; kingdom Viridiplantae; phylum Streptophyta; class Magnoliopsida; order Asparagales; family Amaryllidaceae; genus Allium; species Allium sativum. The sequence continues at coordinate 6,140 of JASFAX010000357.1, read as the reverse complement.
AATTACCAAGGGATTAGCGACGGATTTTAATTTATGTAAATATTTAAACTAGCATCATCTGTTAGTAATCTGTCGCTGTTTCCCTTCTAATCTGCAAATATATATCATAAATATTTATATAGATATAGATATACACATTCATATACACACACACATACATACACCCACATAAATACATGTATATTTATCGAACTAATATCAATCAACTATGAACACAAATAAATATCCAAAAATACGAAGATAAATTTGCAGCTATGGTTTATTTCTTCAATCTTTCATACATTACGATCATTTTAAGACCAATGACAAGGTTACATTTGTACATCTTTTAATACAATTGTGAATGTCGATGAAGCTAATTGCTTGTTCGGGCTATCTGCTTCTCCAATTCCACAATGCCACTAGCAAGTTCTTTTCTTCTTGGTTATCTGAAGTTTAACCAATTCTGAAGCAATTACAGACAACTAAAATAATAATGATATAGTTAAAAAATAATGAAGTTAATGATGTTTACCTTAATCAAGAGGTATCTATATACAGATCATCGTGTGTACCAAAGCCCAGACAACTAAGTATATCACAAGCCTTAACCAGTAGTAACCAAAATCTCTCGACATATTCACAAACAATCGATTCGTTAAGGTTAATCCCTACATGTAAAAGCTAGCTTCACTACCATGTGAGTCAAGCACTTCTCCTTTCTATAATATATGTAACACCCCGTAATTCTGTGATATTAATTCTCAAATCAAAGTATAATTAATTTTTAAAAGAAAAATTAAAAGAAAAAGATCCATGCGGTTGTTTAATTTAAGTATTGTAACTAACATGAAAAAGAGAAGTAAGGAGAGAACAATAATTATTATTGTTATAAGACTTATTAACAAAAGCCTCTGTAGCTCAGTTGGTTAAGGCATTGGATTTGTAGCATGGAGGTCGGGGGTTCGAACCCCGGCGGCGGCATAATTTTTTATCTTTGTTTTAGAGAGGGCCAACTGAACATGCAAATATATGTACGTATACAAATTCAAAATTTGAAAGGGTAAGAACGTACATATAAGGAAATAAAGAAAAAATATAAATATATATATATGCAAAAATATATGTATACGAAAGATAAAATTCAAGATAAGGCTACAGTCAATGAAATATGGCAACATCATTTGAATTTTGAAAATAAAATGAAAGTTGTGCGTATATATATACGCGTAAAATGGTCGTTAGAGGAATTGTATACATATAAGAATATTTCATGTGAATAAAACAGTTAAATAAATTCCAGAAATTCAAAAGTTCGAAAATCAAACTTCTACGCCAAAACAATACATTCGAAATTCAAATTTCTACGCCAAAATAGCTTGTGGGACCCAATGCTGACTCAGCACTACGTGTATGATAAGGTTTGGCTAGATTCATCTACGTACCTGGAATATTTTCTTAACTGGGTTCAATGCTGACTCAGCGCTGCGTGTACGATAAGGTCTTGAGCAGCTATATAAACAGCCCTAGTCTTCATTCTCTTTGCACCAATTCTCTTCTATCCTTATGCTGCTAAGATTCATGGCTTCTTCCCCTCCTCTAAATTTTCTTAAATAATTAAAATAAAATATAAATTCAAGACATGGAGATGCTGCTCAAATCTGTTCAAGAGAAGATTCAAATCAAAGTGAAGAATTCAAAGGCTAAATCAACAAACCTCGAGCAACGACATACGAATCTTAGCATCGCCATTCTTCTATTCTAGATCTAATTTCTGTAAGTCGGTTGTTTCTAGATTTGAACGTTTTTGCTTTATTTTGTGACATGAAATTAAAGGAATAAAAGAATATGTCAAATCTCTCTCTCTCTCTCTCTCTCTCTCTCTCTATTCGAATATGTGTTTATACTCTTGGACTAAATTAAGAACTATTATGATTCAAGGACAAATACGACTTTGCCTAAGACCGTTGCCTATGACTATGGATTCTGAGATCATGTGCCTTTGGACTATGAACATAAGCCTTGGATTTTGGGACATAAAACATTGCCTATGACGGTGACTTATGACTGTGGGAATTATTTTCCCTTTTGACTATGAATATTGCCTATGACTATGGACATTTGCCGATGATTATGAACACAAGCCTTTGATTTGGACATAAAGTATTACCTATGACATAACAACGGTGATTTAAACACCTATGATTCATGACTGGGAAAATTGTTGCTTAGGTTTTGTGACTATGAAATTGGGTCTAAAACCCGATTTATCTATTCTGTCTGTTCTTGATTTTCTTTGGTTTTAGACTGTGGGAATTTACCTATTAAGTTAGGTCTACCCATGTTCTCGAACCTATTCTGTCTATTCTTGGTTTTAGACCGTGGGAATTTACGTATTAAGTTAGGTCTACCCATATTCTTGAACCTGCATCATTATTCAAAATCTTTTTATGCTAATTATTATGTCCACCCTTTTTCATAGCATCTTTGGTTCATTCCCTATTTTCTACGAATCTAGATTTATTTACAATCTAGGTTGAATCATGATTATACGAACGGTGGGAATGCGATTTGGGAAAAACACAAAAATAAACATAAATATAGTTGTAAGCTTGAAATTGGCATAGTTTGGAAGCGAACATGATTCTGATTTATACAATTTTAGAACATGTGTTAAGACATGTGAATTGGGTAGATTTGACATGGATTATAGGTTATGCAATTTAGATCTAGTATTGGCCTGTAAACTGAAAAACTAGAATAATAAATCTAGTTTGTATGTAGACTGTAAACTAGAAGAATAAATCTAGTTTTTTGGCATAAACGGTGAACTAGAATAGAAAATCTAGTTTGGCATATAAAATCTAGTTTAGCATAAACTGAAAATAAAGATGATAGATCTAAATTGCTATGAACTGTAGGTTAGGCAAATCTAGATTTGGGCCTAGAATATAAGTCTGTTAGTGACAAATGAATATAGGCCAAATTTGTTTAAAAAGGGGAAAATGGGATGTAAGATAAATTGTTAACAATTTATAAACAAAAGAAAGATATTTTGATAACACCCCTTTTTATAACTCGTACCAGGAAGTTCTAGGGTGACAGAGAGGATAGTGTCTAGGCTTGGGTTTGGAAAATATAAGTTTCCTGCCCTCCCTGGCTATCCCTAACTGATCCGACGAACGGGATGGTTGCTTTCAAAACCAGGTTTGGAAATTAATCAGAAAACCCTTTGAACTTAGAAAACATGAATATGCCTAACCCGAGGTTAGACTGAGTTGTGGTGTAAATCTGCCCGGAACCGACCGGCACATCCACTAACCGCAGCAATATCTGTCTAATGTGAGAGGTTGCGGCTTTAATTTATTAATTAAAGCTAGAACAAGAAGGGGAGGGTTAAGTCCATAGGAACACTTAACCAACACAGTTAAAGCTAGAATGGGAAGGTTAAGTCCATAGGAGCACTTAACCAACTTAACACTGTTAAGCTAGAATGGTAGGATTAAGTCCATAGAAACACTTAACCAACTTAACACAGTTAAAGCTAGAATGGGAGGGTTAAGTCCATGGGAATACTTAGCCAAATCAACACGTTGACTAGACTAGAAGGTGGGGTTAAGTAAAGTTAATACACTTAGCCAATCTAACATGTTAATTAGACTAGAGGTTGGGGTTAAGTAATACACTTAGCCAATTTAATATGTTAGCTGGACTAGACCGTAGGGTTAAGTAAACTTGAACACTTAACCATCAGAATATGATAAATGAATAGGGTTAAGTCTAAGACACGAAGAGATGATACTTAACCATTAATAACAGGTTTAGTTAAAACCGGTGGGAAAGGTTAAGTTAAAAAGGGAACACTTAACCAATACAGGATGAATGGGTAGGGTTAAGAAATACTTAACCAATATGACTTGGCTTGTGGTGGGGTTAAGTCAGCATGAATACTGACAACACTTAACCAGTTTAACATGATAAGGGAAGAGGGTTAAGTTAGCTTGAATCGACTAAAGACACTTAACCAATCCAACTTAATGGGAAAGAGAACTAAGTAGTAAAACTAAGTTAAGAAGACAATGATCCTGGAAACTAAGTGGTAAAACTTAGTTAGTAGAACTAAGTAGTAATTCTTAGTATAACACGAAGGAGCGGACGTCCATCTGATTTTAAAGAAGACTCCAACGAATTGGGATACAGAGCCCGAGGCTTCGAGGGGACGTGAGGGTACTCTTGGTATCCCTCTGTGAGGCTGCAGATGATCCGCCTGGGCGCACAGAGGTTAAGGTCTGCGGTAGAAGAGCCAAGAGTATGCCTTGGTTGCAATATATGGCAACCAAAAGACTAGGATGGACCAACGTGATTCGGCGAGAAGACGGAAGCCCTGTGATAGCAACTCGTCGTCTACCTACCATCTTCAGTCAAGCGAGACACGTGAAGCGGGAAGGCTGGAGGACTCATACGGACCACATACTTGCTATCTAGTTGTGGTTGCGGGGTGTTGTTGGCCATAGAATTAGTGGGGCAGATAGGGGCCTTCGTACAGTTCTCATTTTACAAGGGTGGCCTTCCATTAGTTGAGGGAGGGGTCGAGTGGGACCATAGCCACTGGAAAAACAGACCTTAGCATCTGCATCGGCAGATATTAAAAGCTCCCGACCGAGTTCCGTATTTCTAGAGTAGCCCTGACAGCGAAACTCGGACCGCACATTACTGGACATGTGCATCTAGACAAGCGATAACGATTCGCGATACATGCGTGGGAAAAGTCTAGGAACATGTACCACCGTTGGTGGTGTGTCCTAGAATAAAGGGCATCGTTCAACAGGTAGCATAATCCCTAGTTTGGAACTAGGTGGCATAAACCCTGAATCCAAGAAGCATTCAGAAAAATAGCGTAAGTTCTATTTGAATCTAGAAGGGACTTGATAGAAAACCCTAGATTAGATCTAGGTAATTAAATAATAAATGGATGCCTGAAGGCGACGAACCTACAGGGATTGGGATCACGTTATCGTTACTAGTAGGGACACTAGTTAGGTGGTGCAGAGATATAGAAACCAGAATAATAAGGTAATAGTGAAGCAGAGAAAGTATTAAAGTATATCCAGTTTATCTTGCCTTAGTATATCTTGTGGTAATCTTATCTTATCATGTTGACCCTATCATCATGGTATTGTCTTGTATTCAGTCAATTCATGTCGTTTTATTTTTCCCTGTTCACATGCTAGAAGTTACTGACTTACTCAGGCTTTATGTCTGACTCTGTTTTTCTTTCGCTTCTTTTCTTCCGTCCCCCCCCCCCCCCCAGGTAGTTGAGGAGGGAATAGTATAACTCAGGATTAGATTGGACCGTTGCTCTTTCCCCAGCTTGAAGATTTGACGAAGTCGTCCTTGGATTCTCTTTCAGATGCTATGGCTGGCTATTGCTACATTGGGGAATATAAAATGTTGTTTTATGCTTCTTTATTTTGTAAAGACAGATGATACTCTGATATTGTAAAAGAATCTTGTACAAACTATTTTATCAATAAAGCAAGGTTTTATTTTCCACTGTTTAATTTCTGTCTGTCTAGTAATTTATCTGCATCTTTTACCCTAAATGCTCCACAGAACTTAGTGCATTCCCTTTGTGAGTGACACTAACGGATGTGGGGTGTTACACGTGGTATCAGAGCTGAAGGTTACCGGATCAGATAAAAGATTTGAAAAATTATTTTCAAAAGGTTTTTAAAGAAGCATTTTTAAAAGAAAGGATTTGTTTTAAGGGCATATTCCCCAAAGCCATACGCATTGTCTCCTCTTCCTCTGTTTGAATTCTTGTCTCCTTTCTTGAGTCTCTGGGTCTCCTGGCTTTCTGGGAGGTAACCTCATCGAAGGGCGAAGTAGTGCCCGACTTCCATCTATAGCCGTAATTGTTTTACTTACGGCCAGTCTTCTTTCAAGTTTATAGGGTTTTTCCGTGCGATAGAGGCAACTTTCGAGAGATTTTCCAACATGGTTACACGTGGAAGTTTGGCAAAGGAGCACGACCCAAGGATGAGGAAATTATGGATGTAGACTTGGCTCACGAAGGAGGAAGGGATTATAAAACCTAAGACAAGAGGAAGTATCTTCACTATGGTTTGATAGGGCATATAATTAAGGACAAGATTTTCAGA
>JASFAX010003480.1:0-42352 GCA_030737875.1 Allium sativum | reverse complement strand
GCATAAAGAGGAGTTTTTTGTCTTTAAATCCTCGGAATACATCTTGTATTTCTAATGAAAACAAAACTACTGGAGCACCCAATGACCTCATAGTTAAGTATCGATATCCTCATTAAGTATTTATAAATGTAATACAATTTTTATAAGACTTTGTTAATTTTTATAAGATGAATTTAATTCTTGTTAATCTTATACAATCTAGTTAATTTTATTATTATAGAAACTCTATTAATTCTTTTTAGGCATACCCGGTATACTGATTCTTTAGCTACTCGGTCCATTATCAGCAAAGAGGGACAATGTAACAAACCGAAAAATCGAAATTTCATAGCGGGAATCAAAAGATATGTGCAGTTGAAAATTCTGAATAGTCGCTATGGAATTCAGGCCCTTAAAAATGGGAATTTTGCAAACGACCTCGGATTTCGATGAAACCACTTTTGTTGGATCCGTGATGTCAAGTTATTACTAGATTCCAAATTTCATAATTTTTCGAATCAATATGTGAGCGTGGCAAAGGGAAACGCATTTGACCAGTTTCAGTTGATTTTAATCGACTGGAAAATGGCCATTTTTCCAACGGTCTCGGAATTCGACGAAATTAGTTTTGTTAAGACCGTATCGTCAATACGAAGCTATAAAATATTTTTCAGGAATTTTTAGAGTTCGTATGTGACCCCGGTAAATTGAAATGTACGTTTAAAATTCAATATAATGATTTAAATGTAAATTTGACGAAAACTGATCGTAACAATCGAATCAGCTTACGAAACATATCCCATTGTGTTCGGAATGGGGGTAATTAGCTAGGGGCGACAATCGTTGGGTTTCGTTTGGAGTTCAAATATAAAGTCAACTTATTGGAGAAATAAATTAAATAAAAATATAATAATAAAATTTTCCACTTAACCCCCCCTCTGGTCTTCTCCTTCACAGTCGTTATTTTCAAAAAAAAAAACCCTAGCCTAAACCCGTCGACGCCCACTCCAGCCGCCACCCTCGCCCTTCGCGCCGCCTGCTCCACGTCGGAGCGCCTCCGATCTGCCCCTCCCCTTCGATCGCCACCTCTAAACCCCCCCCCTTTGGAAAATCCGATACAATGTAAGTTTATTTTATTTTTATTTTTATTTTGGTTTATTTAATTGTCTAGGTTATTTATTTATAAAGTAATTAGTTTGTTAGAGATAAAAATATGATTTTGATATTAGTAGACAGTTAAAAATATAATTTTTATATGATAGGCGTAGGAAAAATATAATTTTTACATGATAGAAAGAATAAAAATTCGATTTTTATATATTGAATAGCGAAGAAAAAATTCTATTTCTATATATTGAATAGTATAGTAAAAATTTGATTTCTATATATTGAATAGCATAGTAAAAATTCAATTTCTATATATTGAATAGCATAGTAAAAATTCGATTTTTATATATTGAATAGCGAAGTAAAAATTCGATTTTTATATATTGAATAGCATAGTAAAAATTCGATTTTTATATATTGAATAGCGAAGTAAAAATGTGATTTTTATATGTAGAGAATACGGGCAGTGAAAAGTGACAAGAGGCAAGAACGACGAAGATTTCTACCTAAGAAGAGTCGTGGCGTTGGATTAGCTATCGGTGAGAACTTCTCACCTTTAATTTATTTTTCTAGTTGAAATATATACTAGGATGCAGACGGTGTTTAGTAGCACCCGACACCCGTCGTCCACAGACCATGGACGGCTTGTATGCTTGTTTGTTTGGTTGTATCCTGTGTGAAAATTGATGTGAAAAAATATTAGATATATTAGAAGTGTATGAAATATATATACTGAAAATGAAAATATCGTATATACATGAAAGTAAAAATATCGTATATATATGAAAAGTGAAAATATCGTATATATGAAAAGTGAAAATATCGTATATACATGAAGGTGAAAATATCGTATATATTGAAAATGAAAATATCGTATATATTGAAAATGAAAACGATATATATATACATATACATATACATATATATATATATATATATATGAAACATGAAAATGATTTGATTGTTAAAAATATAATTTTTAACATATATATATATACACTATATAAAATTGTCATGTATATGAAATATTCGATTTTGATATAAAATAGAAAATGAATTCGAATTGAACAGAATAGAAAATGAATTCGAATTGAATAGAATAGAAAATGAATTCGAATTGAATAGAAAATGAATTCGAATTGAATAGGATTGAAAATGAATTCTAATTGAATGGAATAGAAAATGAATTCGAATTGAATTGAATAGAAAACGAATTCGAATTTAATTGAATAGAAAATGAATTCGAATCGAATTGAATTGAATAGAAAACGAATTCGAATTGAATTGAATAGAAAACGAATTCGAATTGAATTGAACAGAAAACGAATTCGAATTAAATTGAACAGAAAACGAATTCGAATGGAATTGAATAGGAAACGAATTCGAATTGAATTGAATTCAATTGAAAACGAACTGAAATAGAATTGAAATCGATTTGAATTGAAATCAAATAGGAATGAATGTAAAAAGAATTTATAAGGGGAAAATTCAATTTGGATTAGAATTTGAAATGAAAGTTGAAATTGTTTTTGAAACGAATTTAAAACGATTTATAAAATTCGTTTTAAATAGAAATCGACGAAATATATATATTATATATAATATAATGGCCTGAATAGAACGCGCCGCGCTGCGGCAGTTCGCGAATTTCGACCTTTGACTTCGAATGGACATTACGGGAGATCCGACCGTCGGATTCTCCTGAAACCGGAACCGTTGGGTTCGTATCGAAAAGAACTTTCCAGCGAATATTATAGATTTGAAATCTAACGGTTGGATTTGGAATTATGTCCAAATCAAATTTGGAAAAGGTCGCTATAAGTGCAGTTCGATGGCCGTTGCTGGAAATCGACTGTACGGGCCTTGATAAAATTATTAAAAATAGTAATAATTTGTGTAAAATCATAATATGTGAACTGGAAAGAACTGGGATGAAAAACTCCACATTTGAAAAGATAAAAATATATTTTTATCGAAACGAACTAGTTATTAACTAGAAAAATAATCCAATGGTTATAAATAAATAAATTGGATTGGATTTGAATTGAAATTACCTTTGGATATTTTCGATATAGGATTCCGTGATTATACCGATATTGTGATGGGAATTTGGAAGATATCGATATCGTTATTCCCGATATGATATCTGTTGGTTTCAGGATTTGAGGTTGAATATAAGCCGATACTATCTCTATTCAAAACCTTATATTTAATGTCAAATCGGATTGATTGATTGTTTGGATTGTGCTCGACTAGTTTATGAGCAAAATATGCTTTTACATTTAACATTGGGTTGGGTTGAAAATATCTGTGTGCTAACGCCTTGTGAAACACTTCACGATTTGACGATAAGGTGTTTAGCGATGTTGTGTTCATTTCAAATTTAATGAATGATTGTGAAATGATATTTTTCTTAAGTGAAAAGAAATGTATTCCCGATTTTGGACAGGGAATGTTTTATAAAAATGTTTTATAAAACAGAAATGATTTCGAGGTCTAAAACCCGATGATTTCTAAAATGATTTAGAAATGTATTATATGTTACATTGTGGTTCATCGCATATTCGGTTAGTTGCTATTGATGATGTATCTGTTTGGTGGCAGGGAATTTATTCTCCTGCTTAACACCCTTCTTTGAGACGTGCGAGCTCAAAGGTTATGTGATTAATAGTGACTGATCATATGCGTGAATTACTGACGTGAAGTACTATATTTTGAAAGTACTTGTGACTATTATGTTGTGAAATGATTTTCCCTACTTCGGGATATGAAATGATTTAGTATGTGGCTAAAGAGTCGGGTAACCCTGAGACTAAAAGTATGGGTGAGAGGGCGGTGTATGATCTCCATGTGTGGGAGGTGCATCGTCGGTGTAGCCTACTCCTATGTGAGGGTAGGTGCACATTTATATATCGAGTTGCGAGGTGCGTACCCTTTGCCTTGTCGATGGGGAGCACGATATTTGGTTGCATACTTGTTTGTATGCATTGTTATGTTTTGGAATTCACATTTCCAAACGATTTGATTTGAGATCCCGAAGTGAAATCTACTTTGGTATAGAAAGTTAGATAGGTATTTCAAATGATTTGAAATAAGAAATCGGGAATAAAATCCAAAGGAATAATTTCTGTAAATTGAATTGAATTTGGAAAATCTAAGTGTAGTGATTAATCTAAGTGGGTAGATTGGGATATTGCATGTTGATTGATGCATAGTAGATCCATATATCTATATTGATTGTTGTTTATACACTGGTATTCATGGGGGTAAACCCGTTCCGCATTAGCGGCGTGGTCCCGTGATATGCCACATTAGTAAATAAGTTAATTATAAGTATTAGAGTTTCTCACACCAGTCCCATGACTGACCTGTAGTTTGCTTTTCCCTTGCGAACTCGGGTGCCCCTATTTTCCACACGGGCAGTCGAGTAGTTTTATTTTGCAGATGTATTGAGCAGGATTCTGGATTGAAGCTTTAAGCTGTGTCCAGAGTATTGATAGTCTTCCGCTGTGTAGTTTATATTTCCGCTGTGCACTGTATTACATTTATGTAAATTTATCTTCCGCTGTGTATTATATTTCGATATACTCTGATATTCTGTACTCTGATGTAACATTATTATGATGTTTATAGAAGTCTTCTGTTATTTGTTCTGATGTGTTGTATACCCAGAGTTAGCGTATGCGGGAATCGAACGGTCTTGGTCGATTTAGCGATCGATTAGGTCCGGGCGAAATCCGTGTCGATACAGACAAGTTCTGTAATGGCCCGAATTTCCATACCGTTTGAGTTGACCCATTACAACACTCGTCCAACCCAAATTGCATAGAACTACGAATCATTAATAGAAAGAAGTTAGAGGATGAGAAATAGAAAGAAAGAAAAGTTAGAGTAGAAGAAAACAAAGAACACAAATCTCACAGCGGAACAAATAAAATATATTATATAGCATAACTTTTGAAATAAAAATCAGTAACTGTATATACGTACCAACATCAGAGCACAACAACTATTTCTGGAATAGTTATAAACACCTGTTTCCAGATACAAACATAATACACAATGGAAAAAATATGATAGTCTACAGCTAAGTAGTGAAGCCTCCCGCTTCAAGCTTCTCTAAGTGGATATATAAAATCCTGACTACTTGACTGCCCGTACAAATTTGGGCACCCAAGAGTTTAGGGAAAACAAAAACAAAATAAACTCTGGGTCATTCAAGGGACTGGTGTGAGTAAACTCCAATCATTGGTTTAACTTTTTAAAAATCCTTTCGAAAGAAAAGATAATCGTAAGACCGATCCATACATAAATATGGATGGTTTTTACCTTACGATAACCAAAACATTTATGATACAAAAATCCAATGATATTATAATAGTGTCTAAATCAAATAAATAGAAATCTAGCGGAACACTTGCATCTCACGCTCCATATATAATATAAAATCAAAAACCGTAGGGCGCTTATTGGAGATTGGATTCCACTATGACAAGGTATGGAACCACCTTCCGATAAGTGTAGTCAAGAGAGGATACATTGGGGTTCAATAAGAATGTCTTGCAACCCGACCACGCATGGCTAGCCACTCATTTAACTTGAGTGTACCGAGCATATTATCACCAACGGTTGTGATCAGCAGTCCTTACCGAAATCATACAGCAACGAATAGAATAAGAAGCAAATGAGATTTCTCTAGATCAGGTGATAATGCCCCTAATGGGAATGACCCACTTGGCCATGCTGCCTTCCTAATTTTTGTCACTTCCTAGGTGATGAGGCTTAAGGTCACGATTTTCTTTTTAGAATATCTTGTCACCATTCACTTGAATGCCATGTCATCATACATTCGTCCATATACGTTGTCCTGAGACTGGACAAACCGAAGGCACTATCCCATCTATCCATCTTGGGTAATTTCTACGTAGGATTAATAGAACAGTCCTTGCACTTTACTCTGTTTTTAAATATCTTCGGCTTAAGTTGATTCGTAACGCTTATGCCAATACAGAGTGGTTTTCAGATATTGAATCTAATCCCGGCCTCTCTGTATTGAAAACAGAGGTATAGAATAAATTAAAAACTTTGATAGTTGGTGATTTAAATATCAAAGGAACATCCATACAATCAACGGTCCTATTTCTAATTGGAAATTCTACCGATCAAGCATCAAACACCAATTGCCTCTTTTTAAGTCAATTCCTTATTATATTATCATTTTCAATTCTTATTTCCCATCTTTCCTATCCTTTCAAAACTCGATTTTCTCTCTCGATTCTTGGAAAAAAAACATTTCCAATATTATAATTTCTTTATTCGAGAAAATATCTCTTATTCCAGTTAGAAAACATTTCTATGTATCCATGAATCCTTATTTTCTATATTCAAAAAATATACCATATTAATATCGAAAAATATTTCTGTATTTCATTTCTTAATTCCTCGTTGACCAATTCAATTCATTTTCTATGCGTAGAAATATCTCTCATTTTATTTGGGGAAACATTTCAAAATCTTTTAAATTAACCCAGTGTTATAAAAGCATCGTTATTATAACTCAAACCATTAATCATTTATTAACTAACTCTATTGCTAACCAATATTACTATCGAACCTTAACTGTTCCTCCATCAATCATGAAGTCAATCAAGTTGGGGTAATTATTCCTCTCAGACCTTAATTGAACAACATTCTCAACTTTGAAATAGTCAAGGCTCACAACTTCAAACGAAACATTACTTATGAGACTCTCATATTCAATCTAAGAGTCCACTCCTTTTACGAAAAAATATTGATTATAACGGTAGCGTTATAATTGCTGCTTCCAAATATTTGATTTATAAAACATTTATTATAACAGTAGCTTTAAAATCACTATTTAAATTAATAAAAACATGTATTATAACGGTAGCATTATAATCGCTGCTTCCAAATATTTGGTTTATAAAAATATAATTTGCACTTATTAATTTTAATAAATAAATTAAAAAGTAAATAATTAAATAATTAAATTTAATTCAAACAGAAAGTAGAAATGACTAATTTCCCTAAATTCAATATAATCGAATTCCAATAAATAACTCTCTTAAATAATATGTATTCAATTTATATTTCAAACTTCGGAATTTATCTACCATTTCAGGTTAATTCAAATTCCAAATTCACTTTCGAATTTATCCTTTTCAAATCATTACCAAATTCCTTTATAACAATTCTAGTTTACAAAACGTTCTCGCACTTTATTTTATATTTCGAATTTAATTCAAATTCATCATTTTAAAAAAAAAATGATTTTCCGTTTCCCTTTTCATTCAATTTCCAATTTGGATTCATATTTCAAATCTAAATTTCCTTTAGAGATATTTCATTTACAAAATATTTCCTTTAAACCATTATTCACTTTAATCGTGAATCAATATCTTTTATACATAATCAAATCGGTTTGATTTCGTATTTATAAATAATATCTTAAACCCAAATTCTATTTATAACTTTTATTCAGATTTTTCCATACCAAACTCATTTGTATCATTTAAAATCTCGTTTATAATTTGCTAAATTCAAATCTCATTTCAAATATGGGTTTCAAAATCGATTTCCGCTTTTCCATATGAATTCAAACTTGAATTTATATTTCATTTTATCCAATGTTGAATCCATCATTTAATTTATACTCTTATTTAAAAACAACTTCTTGATTTATGCATTTGAATAGGTTTCTGTTTTCAACTCTATTCGAAACTAAATCTAAAAATATATTTCCTTTTTAAATCTCTTTTCTATATTCGAAAATATCTTACGGTAAATACCAGAATTCTAGGGCAAGGCTAGTTCAAAAAAACATAATCAACATCGTTATATATAACATTATATATCACAACCAATGAAAAACAATAATATAAATGTTGAGGAATCCAGTTGGATTCTTCCAACCTGTTTCCCTGCATCCACTGATGTTAATCGACATCAATAATATTAATTTCACATCAATATGAAATATCATGGTAAATAGAATTAATAATCAATCAATGATATAACTGTATCAACCAATTCAAACAATTTTATCAACCATTCATCCAAACAAGCACCACACAGTATAAAATTATTATAAATAATTTAAAACTCGTTTATATAAAAATATAAACGAGCCAGAGTTAGTAAGTTTACTCACATTGGTTTGCAGTTGACGATTCTGCTTTATTTCGTTTAAAATCAAATAGACGTTTGATTTTATCACAAAATTCCACTAGCTCTATTTCCTACCACATCAGTTCCATAACGTAGATATCTCCGTTATGATCCCAACGTGGCTGATTTTGTCGAATTCTATTAACATGAGACAAAGTTATACACATTACAATATTAATGTTGATTTTAAATAAATTATCGTTAACTCAATTAAATAGTAATAATTAATCATAAACTAATTACCATTTAATAAAATTAATCATTTCCTAATTATTAGTTACCCATTGATCCCATCATTAGCCAGTTATGCACCATAAAGCCTTCTCTTCCTCTTTATAATTTCCGTCACTTGGAAAGAACTCCCAATGCTGACCCATTTCATCTCCTCTTTATTTCACCGACCAAATCCATCACTATACTCCTTTATTTCTTAATGAACCCGTATAATATTCTTTCTTATTCTCCCCCATCAAATACGTCTTCCTCTAGAGAAGTTAAACACGTTGGTAAAACTTCATAGCATGTCTCTCACCATTCCCCTGTCTCTTACCGTTCCATCCTTTACGATTCAAACCACAATTCACGAAAATAAGTACGAAGGTAACGAGCGCTATCTCTTCTCAGCTAAACACACACCAACATTTAAATCCCTTCCCTAAACATTCGCTAATCCACGTTTTTATTTTGGTCTATCTTATATTTCATACCACGCCTTGAGCAACTCCTCTCACATTTGCTTTTTCAGACAACATACAAAGGAAGACTCCAGTTTCCTTCTTCTTGTTTTACACAGTTCGAACATTCCCTGAAGCCGAACACCTATAACAACAATTTCAAACACTATGCTCCTCTCCTTGACGAAATCACCCGCTGTCTTCTCCAAAGAGCTTCTCTGTTCGAGAGCATTCTTCCTAAAACCATCGTCAGCACGTCGGACCTCCACAACAGATAATGATTTTGGCCTAGAAAGGACCAAAATAGTAAAGTTGTGACATCAACTACCCTATTAATCTGCAACTCGAGCAACTCTAATAAACCATTCGCTAAGAATCGGAATACCCAAAAATATACGAGATCGACTTCCTTCTCCTACATCACTGATACACGAAACTTCATCCAAATTGAAAATACAGAACAACAGTCCATTAGGCAAAGCAAAAAATCAAAACTCGTTTAATTTCATGTCGATTTTGATTTAAAATTTTTTTGCAAGATGCTTTGTTCGCTGGGTTCAAGCAGATAAAAGGAAATTACAGGAAGCAGGTGTTGTCTTATGTTTGTTTTTCTGAATGGAATAATGAAAAGTGAAGGCTTAGTCTAATTTATACTTACTGAAAAAGAAAACGAAAGAAGATAAGTTTTAAGTTGTTATATTTTTCTAATATTATAAAGTGAAATATCACTTTCCATCAATCGCGTGAATACTGGGTGAAGGACATGCAAGTATATATTCGTTTATTTATTTTATTCTAAATCGTAGACTATCAGCACATGGGGTTCTTATCCCAAAATTTATTGGTGAGCTGGTGATATACTGGCTCTTTTAAGAACATGTACGATAAGTCTCCAAAGTCCAATTTGACTGTATTTTAGTCGGACAAAGTACAAATATATCTAATGCAGATTTCGAACGAGGACAGCGTCTTGTGGGGATTACATCTGAGGTTATGAATTGATTTAGTAAGATTTAGACCAAGATTTTGTGTGATTTTCAAAGATTTTGACCAAACTACCGGAAGTTCGAAATATTTGGAAGATTTTGTTTTGAATTCCTCTCAAAGTGATTCTAATTTTATTAATTAGCAATTATCGTTTGACCTTTTCACTTTGTACGATTCTGTATGAGCCTTGATTGGGATGAAAATTGTAGTTCCACAATAACTTAGTATTTCCAAAATGACAGAACTGGTTTCGTTAAAATTGGAGATCGTTTGAAAACTGGTCATTCTTAAGGTTTAAATAAATCGATAAAACATAAATAAATTCAAAAACAATCCCATTTAATAATAATAACTTATTATTATCGTATATCTTTGATTAGAACATCATCTAGCTCTAAAATAAAAATATTTGGATTTTAAACTCGAGATTTCAAATTAAAACGATGTTCGGATTATTCAAAATCGATTATATATATAATAAATCGTTATAATATATATACCATTCCATAACGACTATTAGAAAATTTTGATTTGCACATTACTCGCAATCTACAAGACGAAATCTCGATTTTCTCTTTCCTTAGAAAAATATAATCAAATAGATCTGAACGTTTCTTATTTCAAAGAAATCCGACTTATATTGGATCCTATATATTCAATTGAAGTTCAAAACGTTAAATAACGAACTACTGCAAAGTTACGAGCTTGATTTAAATTATATGTTAAAACTTTGTTTTAATTAATACATTCCATATAAATTTCCATTTCCATTTCAAATATAATACTTAAAACAATTTAAATATTCAAAATTGAATGGCTAAGATTCTGGGTCGTTACATTCCTCCCCCATAAAATAATTTCGTCCTTGAAATTGCTAAGCAGTAAAAATGCTATAACTCTAACTCCTCATAACCTACTTAGTTGAAATCTTATATTCCATATCTTCATAACCCAGTTCTTACCCGACCTTCGAATTCTCATACCGATACTTGACCATTAATAATGTTGAATCCAGATAAACCCTAGAGGGAGGGGGGTGAATAGGGTTTGTTAAAAAATTAAGCGAGATATTAAAAATATCAAATCACAGAATGCAGTAGAAATAGAAATGCAGAAAGTAAATGACACAAGATATACCCAGCTTCGACAAAACCCTGCCTACTGCTGCATTCCTAAGGTTTCTACTAGGTAATAAAATAGATCCCGCTTACAAGACCATGTAAAATCGCGAATCCCTCGCTCCTATTCTAATCCTACGCTCAAAACCCTAGACTGATCTAAATTCCCTAGATCAGATTTCCCCTAGCTACAACCCTGTAGCCAGTAAACCCTAGTTTGTACAGATTCTAGTAAACTGCTAGTTAAACCGTAACTGGATCACCTAGAATTAAACAGACTCTAGACACTGTTCGACGATTTTACAAAAAGAAAAACAAAATACAATAAAATAAAAACGCAGAAAAAACCCCTTAAATACTAAGACAAAAATAAACACTCCCTTTCAATTCAAATAAGTTCGGTCACTCAACAATTTGATTATGTGACGACCCCAAACCCCGTACAACGGTGGCAAGGGTAATCTTTGGAATATAACACATAAACAGATAATAGCAGAACAGAAATAAATAAATACACCAGATAATGTACAAATAATACACTGGATAAACATAATCATCAGAGTTACGCAGTATACAGGATCATACTTAGTACAAAAACAGTTCAGCTATACATAAATGTCTACAGCGGAAAACAAACATAATATGTACAATAGGAGCTGAACAGCATAAAAAGAGATAAATGATAGAATCCATCTTCAGCTCCAGCTATCCAGAAAGAGCCTGCTAAAACCTGTACACAAGGCTTCCCATGTAGAAAAAGGGCACCCGAGTTTGCAAGTGAAACAAACTTCGAGTCAGTCATGGGACTGGTATGAGAAATCTACTTAACACATTTTATAATATGGCTAATCACAGGACCACGCCACTTTCGCGGAACGGGTTTACTCCATTGGATTGCCAGTGCTTTAAAACAAGTAAATATTTTAAACATCGCAATGCTTTTTATGAAAATGAAGCCATTATAAGACTCAGTTCCCATCACACAATGCAACGCAAACCCGAGGATAGAGTTTTTACCTTATAATGGCCAAAATATGCTTGATACGAATAAAACAAAAGTTGATATTATTACTAGTGTTTATACGTTTCAAAAACAATTTCAAATCATAAGTATCAATCATAGACGACATGAGCGTCCCATGCCAATATGTCGCCAAATATAGGTTTACAATCAAAACCGCACGGTGTCGTATTTGGAAACTGGATTTCCATCATGAACTAAGGCAAAAGATAGTCCTTACCGAATTCGAGATGCTCTAGCCCGAACCTCAGGCAAGTACTCAGTCAAGCCTCTAGAGCGACAGGGCCGGTCCACCGATGTGGATTAAAATTCCTGAACACTGCGTTTTCCCGCCCTTTGGGGCGTAAGTGAGCCAACGAATGACTCCATCGGTGCCGGATCGACCGATATATCCGAGGCGCCTCGCAACAGCAATAACCACATAGGTGAAAAATAGTATAAATGTCAGCCAGTTTAAGCACTGACACTACCTCTAGCTAGAAAGAAACGCATGTCCTCCCTGAGGTCCTCTCCCGTTTCTGGTTCATACCGGGGTGTGAGGCTCGCGAATTCACGTTATACACAAAGCTATGCCACACATGCCGTGCTTTGATCATCAACCACAAGACTTTGCTTTTCAACAGAAGCCTTGATCACTGCATCTGAGCATGCCACATAGGCGATTCACACCATGCAACTGATGGTTATCAATCACACGGAATGAATTCCAATGTCAGACACACAGTCTATTTACAAGTCCGTTCTGGGTCTAAACGAAACCGGAGGCACTATATACCTCGCATACCCATCGATCTCCACGTACGTCTGGACGATCACCACTCATTATCCATATTTCGGGATGCCTCCCAATCTGGACATCAGTTATCATCCAACCGAGGTGAAGATCTCCGGTCTTCAACCACCGTCTTCATCTTCGATTTCTTATCGTCGATTCAGTTACTCAGAACGGGATAAACCCGGTCTTTCTGAGTAACTCGCTTATATAATAAACAAGTGGTACACAAACACAACATATGCCTTGTTCCAATTCATTAGTCACTAACCGTAAATCAGTAAGAGAACGATTTCCCAAATATTAACCCCGAAGGCCGAAACCAACATCAGATCAAAACCCAGGAAACCATTCGACTTAGCTAACCTTCAGTTAGTTTCTAAATTTCACATTCCATATCGTTTATAATATTTTATAATGATTTATCGCTATTTTTATTTATTTAAAAATAGCCAATTTATTCAAACGACGCTTCAGGCCATAACGCGGCCGTGGCGCTGTTTTTCTTCAGATTTGATTTACATATATCTGAAAATCTAACCATTGGATCTTCACAAGTTTTATATCATTAGAAAGATCTTTTCAAAACGAATCCAACGGTTCCAGTTTTGGGAAAATCCGATGGTCGGATCTCCCGGTACACTCGTTTGAAGTTTCGATTTCAAAATACGAACTGCAGCGTCGTTACTCGATTCAATTTAATTATATTTATATGTATATAAATATAATCGATTCTAGCGCTGTTTTTCTTCAGATTTGAATTAAACATTCCAGACAATCCAACCATTGGATCTTTACAAAGTTGGTGTTGTTGGAAAGATATTTCCAAAGCGAACCCAACGGTTTCGGTTTCGGGGAAATCCGATGGTCGGATCTCCCGCACTAATCGTTTGAAATCACGGTTTCAAAACACGAACTGCAGCTTCGTTATTCAATATATTTTTATTATATATATATAACCGATTCTTCGATTTCAAAACCATATTCTTTTCATACATTTGATAAAAATGTTATTTTTATCCGACAGACATTTATTTCGACACTTCGCTATTTTTAGCAATTCATGTATATAATAAAAATGTGATTTTTATTGTAAAACAATTTATTTCAAAACACGACTATTTTATATAGTTCATATAGATGATAAAAATAAGATTTTTATTATAAAACAATTTCTTTCAAAACATGACTATTTTATATAGTTCATATAGATGTTAAAAATATGATTTTTATTATAAAACAATTTATTTAAAACACGACTATTTTATAAAGTTCATATAGATGTTAAAAATATGATTTTTATTATAAAACAATTTATTTAAAACACGAATACCATTCGACACATGAATTTCTATTCAACGAATGAATTTCTATTCAATACATGAAGGTTTTCTATATTTTGTATATATAAAATAAAAATGTGATTTTTATTGTTAAAACAATTTATTTAAAACACGAATACCATTTAACACATGAATTTCTGTTCAACGAATGAATTTCTATTCAACACATGAATGTATTCTATAGTTCATATATATAAAATAAAAATGTGATTTTATTGTTAAAACAATTTATTTAAAACACGAATACCATTCAACACATGAATTTCTATTCAACGAATGAATTTCTATTCAACACATGAATGTTTTCTATAGTTCGTATATATAAAATAAAAATGTGATTTTTATTGTTAAAACAATTTATTTAAAACACGAATACCATTCAACACATGAATTTCTATTCAACGAATGAATTTCTATTCAACGAATAAATTTCTTTCAACACACGAATTTAGTTTCAACACATGAAAATAATTCTAACACATGAATATTATTCAAAATTTCGGCAGCATACCGGCATGGTAGTTAAAACCGGGGCCGTCCCTAGTACGGCTCCTCGCTTTACCTTAAAGCCTCACAGCTTTTGACAATTGGGAGTTCATGCATCTAGTTCGCACGCAGGAGGCATGTATTTTTTTCTTTTCCACAAACTAATCCTATGTGGTTTCAACCAAATAATTCTCAACCACAAACGGGTATTTTTCAACCTCAATCAATCAATTTCAACCACAAACAATTCTAATCAACCATTCGCTATCAACCAATTTTCACACCAATCACAACCAATAAATATCGTTCATGGTTTGTGGACGATGGGCGTATATATATATATAAGTATATTTCACTTCCATTCAACACATATATAATTTTTACAATGCATATATAACTTATAAATCGAACGTACAACTTATACAATGCTTATACATGAGGTGTACAATGCTTATATAACTCGTACATCGACTATATAATTTATACATCGTCGTTTTCCATATCATTTATAATTTAGAAATCTCACATTGGGTTCCACTCCACCAAAAATTGCAGAAGGCTCAGAAAAATATGCGGTCTCTTCTAGAATGTAGAAGACGTCCACACGAGTCCACTGTCTCTTGTTTCACTGAATTTCGTCAAGAAACGAAAAAGATATGATTTTTACAGTGAAATCAAAAACCGTAGCGCTTTAAAGTGCTATAATATAGTTTAATTAAAATCAGCCATGTACCTTCGAAGTGGTTCAAAACTAAGGCCCGGTTTTTCTTCCAATCCGCTGCGCTATAGGAGGATCGGGTTATATGGTGTCGAAGAGGGAGGAGAGGCGCAGGCGGCGATGGTGGTCACGGCCAGTCCAACGATCGGAATCAGGCGGGGCGACGTCTCGAAGTCGGAGACTTCCTGGCGTCGATTCTCCCTGTATCCTCGACAAAAAAATACAAACTATATATGGATTTGAAGCTCGTCTCGAGCTCTTCAAAATCTTCAACTGCAGGAGGGACTGATTCTTCGTGGTTTGGTCGGAAAGTGGACGGGAAAGATTGAAGGGTTTATCGTCGTGCGTCGATGGTATATCGGGGAGAGAGAAAAAGCATTGGCGAATGATTTTTTTTATATTTATAAATTTTAAAAATCCGAAAATACCCCTTGTCACACACGAAGACCAATCCAAACCCAACAACTGTCATCCCTAGCTAAATACCCCCATTCCGAACACAATGGGATATGTTTCGAAGGCCCATTCGACTGTTTCAGTCAGTTTTCCTTCAAATTAAAATATAAAACATTCAATGTTTAATTTGAACATACATTTCAATTTGCCGGGGCCACATATTGATTCTAAAAATTCCCGAAAAATAAATCTAGATATGTTTTGACGATACAGTCCCAACAAAACTAGTTTTGTCAAATTCTGAGACCGTTTGAAAAATGGCCCTTTTCTGGTCGATCCAATTTAATAGAAATCGACCAAACACATTTTCCTTTGCCACGCTCACATACTAGCTTCAAAAATTATGAAATTTGAAACCTAGCAATAATTTGACATCCCGGATCCAACAAAAGTGGTTTCGTCGAATTCTGAGGTCGTTTGCAAAATGGTCATTTTCACGGGCTATATAAACTCTATAGCGACCTTTCTCAAAATTCATTTAGCCATAACTTTTGCTTCCAGCTATGAAACTTCGATTTTTCAGATTCGTTAGAAAGATATTCACTAACAGATTTATATATTTTTGTTTCACTCAAATCCGTTTTGTTTTGCACCCGGTACAGTCAGTCAGAGTTTGAATTCAATTTTTGAAACTACCATGCCATTTCAGGCCTTGTTTATAATTCAAAGTAATTATATTTATTTTCAAGCGTCGATTCAAACGCCATTTCCATCGTTATTATTTAAAATATTTATTTTAAATATTTTAAATTCGCTAAATAGCCAAATTAAAATTTTCAAACTGGTTCAGATTTTCCGGGTTGTTACAGATTAAGCCCCCATTCTCGTTTCTTCTGGAATTAGAAATGGCTTCCATCAAAATTAGGAATTAGGGTTTTTCTTGAGCTCTCCAAATCAAATCGACTTTGATTTATGAAAAAATGGTTCTTTGATGCTCTAACTCGCTGTTGCTTTCTGATGCTTCGATTTGGGATTCTTTCAGTCGAGAAACACTTATGAAAAAAGTGAGTTCTCTATATTTTCTTTCTCTGAACTGTTTTGTGGTTTTTCGATTTTTCTAAAATCCAGTGATGACTGGTGTTAAATAGGATTATAGAACCCTATATTTATTCTTTGATTTCGAATAAAATGATTTGGCCGATTGATTGGCTCAAATTCCTCTTTGAGCTTGCGTTGTTTTGAAACATGAATAGCTTATGAACTATGATGATTCTCTGAACAGTTTTGAACTTGGCCTTGGTTGAATCTTATTTGTGTCCCTTGCATAATTTTTGAATTCTGTTTCCATGGCTTTGAATGAAAATGATGATGCTTGGTATATATGCCATGTATGATTGCAAAATTGATTTCCTTCAGTTGATATTGCTACATTTCTAGAAAGACAGAATTGATTTTAAAATATGGAAACAAATTATTTATGAATCGATATTCTTGCCTTTTGTTGTCATAAAAAAATATTGATCAAAACTGAAAGGATACGATTCGAATTTTTGAAATGAATTTTTCCATATATGTTCCATGACACTTGCATGATTGCTGAAAGGTTTCCCCTTATGATTTATGGAAAGTAAATTCTTCCCTTGTCCAAAATTATTTGCAATTTCTCGAATAAAGATGGAAACAGATAACTGCTTTCTCCTTTTGATCGCTGATGTTTTTCTGGAAACTTGTAGTTTGATAAGAAACACAAAATGATATCCTGCCAAATAAAAAATTGTTGATTCGCCAAAATAAATTGTAAATTTACTGTCTAATAAACTTGGTTTAGAACCATGCACTTGTAAATTCTCCATTGTATCATTGCTGCATTCCCATGTATGTTTTCTATTCTTATCCATTTGTGTTTAGAGATTTATACCCAAGCTTTAACCAATGACACACATTCTTGTATAAGCTGTTCCACTATGTGAAAACATACAATTCCCTTGCTCAATTAATTGTTGCAATATGAAAGCTGCTTCTCTTCTAACATGTGCATGCATGTTTACTTTAGTTTTTCCCTCATGTACAACACTTTTCAGTTTGCACCATTTGTTCCACTACCTCATGCGTTTTGATGACTCTTGCGTACTTAAGAGAAATGACCGTGTTACTGTATTAGAAACTGCTTGTTGTTCCATGCTGGAAATCATTTTCATGTAGAATGACCATGCTTTACCATTCTGGTTTGCTCTTTTGTTGCTGCTTGTAAACTTTTAATTCACCTGAGTTGTTTGTGTACTGCACATACATGAAGCATACATCATTGCTGCTTGGCCTACTTACCATTTCTGTTGCATACTAATGCATATGTAGTTGCTGTATTGTCCACTTGAGCTTACTCCTTGCTGTCTGTTTGAAATGCACCATGCAGACTTGTTGTTGACCTGAACTATGAATGCTGCTCCATAATTACTTGCTATCACATATGTGTGTACCATCCATGTTAGTTTGGCTTGACACTTGTGTGGGTACTTCTTGCACCATGTAGAAATTTGTTTGTCCATCCTGAAATTGAGATGCATGTAATTGTTGCTTGTCCACTTGAGTTTTATGAACCATGTTGCTTACCCATGCCTGAGCTTAACTGTGCATTGTATTGTGCTTGGCCACTTTGGCTTGTACTGTTCCTTGACTTTACTTGACCATGCTATTTTATTTGAGATTACTACACTTGTGTAGTTGCTGCCTTGTTGCACTGAGTCGAGTTGGTCCATGTGGCTGCTCCTCAGTTGCACACTGGATTGGCAAGGCAGTGCACACGTGTATATATATACACATGTGTGTATATGTAGCCGTCCAGAATAGATTCCTTGTCCCTGTACTATAATATGTGTATATACACACTGTCTGCCTTGTGGTATTTACAATATATCACTGTGAATATCACAAGCTATCTAGATACAGATGGATGGATATATAGATCAGACCAAGTCATGAAAAATGATGAGATATACACCAAAATTCTGAGGCAAACAAAATATTAAAAATAAAATTTATATCTCCTAGAATGTGAAATTATTTCTATTCCAGAAACTCTGTGTGTTTCAGTATGTGACAGGTAAATAGATGATGACTGGACTAACTGTGAGATGATGACTGGACTAACTGTGAGCTGCGAAGACGGAAGACAAAAGACTGTATATAAGTATCAATATGTAAATGTGTCAGTGTATGTGTGTAAATATGGCTGTGTACTGAGTGTTGAGTCTAAATGTATGTACAAAATGAGTGACTGAGTGATTCTGTAGTGAGGAGCTGATACGTATATGAAATTGAAATGTATTGTATAACAGAGATGTACAAATAGTGGAGTAGTTAAGATTTGTATTATTTGAAAGTTTGAAATAAATTATTCTATTCAAATAAAATATTGTTTGAATATTTAAATTCTTGTCTAGTAGTATTTCATTTAAATATGAATATTATATTTCTGTCTGTGATGTAGAAAATCAGTACAATAACAAACACATTTAATAATAATATATATTTGGTTGTTATCATCAAACAAAAATCATTTAATTGTGTATACAACAACAAAAATCATATAATTGTGTATATAACACCATTATATACAACAATCTCCCCCTTTTGATGATGATAAACAAATAAAAAGATTTTGAGTATGTTAAATGTGCTTGTCCGTGAATTGTGGAAATCCCCCTAAATGTTTGCTCCCCCTATAACTAAACTCCCCCTAAATATGTGCATGAGTAAATTGAATTAAATGTTCAATAATAGCAATATTTATAGAATATTCACTCATAAATCAAAATCTTAACCCATTCTCCCCTTTTTGTTATCATCAAAAGGATACAAAATTTAAAATATAGATGAAACAATGACTAGAAATATAATTTCAG
Source organism: Allium sativum (assembly GCA_030737875.1). Taxonomy (NCBI): domain Eukaryota; kingdom Viridiplantae; phylum Streptophyta; class Magnoliopsida; order Asparagales; family Amaryllidaceae; genus Allium; species Allium sativum. Next base: position 22,661 of record JASFAX010003480.1, on the reverse strand, counting down.
CTTAAGAGGAAGAACGGCCATCGTAAATCTCAATAAATGAAACAAAAATCATAATATTCTAAGAACTAGAAGCAAATTTCACATTGTAGAACGGTGGATTTACAATGAAATTTATAATAATGGAGAGAGTTTTAAAAATATTAATTTCAATTATTTTCAAAAGAATTTTTAAAATTGAACCATAAAAAAGTGATGGATTTGGGCTATAATTATATTTTCAACTTAACTGGCAAAATCAAATAATCTCAAATCCCAATAGTTATCAATCAATAAATCATAATATTTCATAAAATAATAACACATTTCACAAAATAGAAAATGGATTGATGGGCTGGTTTTTACGCACCAAGGAGAATTTCATATAATAATTTATTAGCAAATTATTTTCTTTTATTTCTCTTTTTATTTAAGAGCACACTGACCACGCATAACCAGATCTTGGATTTTTAAATGAGGTCAGTTGCAGCTTAAAAATAAGTAATTTCATAACCATGCATGACCAGAGCTTGGATTTTTAAATGAGGTTAGAGAAACACTTATGAATATTATATTTTTATTATTTTCTGTTCCAAAATGAAAAATTCCTCGGTATATAAAACTAATATGGATCATAGGAATGTGATAGGTACATAAATGGTTTGTGAAATAAATTTCTAAATTAGTCATATTATGAAATATGCTCAACTGTATTGGGATTATTGAAAATTTTCAATTATCACTAATTCTAAATAATAACATAGTCCAATTTTCATCATAAATATTTCCACTGTTTATTCAAGATGATTTTTTTTTTAAAATATATTAAACTCTCCTTATTAATATAAAATCATGATGGATGGCAGAATGATGATAGATAAAAGAGATGGTCGTGAAGTAATCGCCAATTCAAAGATATTATAATAACTGTTTAATCATCATGAAAATTTAAATAAATATTTCCTCTTGTTGTGAAATATACTATAGTCACAACTCATCACAATTTCAAAATCTAATAATAATTTTGATGAATTCTAAATACAGTTCAGTTTGGTTATTGATTTCAATTTCTGAATGAATAATCAATAAATAATTTTAAAATTGAAAATCAATTACAAAAGGGATTTAAAATGATTTATACATGACAAAAAGAATGTGTGGAATCTATACAAGGTGAAGACTCAAAATAGATGGGTGAAAAAGGATGAAGGACATATACCAATTGTAGTCTCCTTTATCGAGGATTTTAATCACATCTTTGTGGCCTACCATGGATATTTCAGACCAAAGAATTTTAAACACAAAGCCCAATCAGACAAATTTAGCATACAAAAATCATTTATCAGAGTAGTAAGCAGTTTCGTCTAAAGCAAGTAGTTACCAAGAATTTTCTAAATCAATATCAGGGCAGCACAAAAATCAGTTTCAAAGCAGACCTGTCAAGGAGATGTTTCAAAGATATTTCTGATGGTCACAAAATATGATTCATGATTCAAGATTTAATAATATAGTTTATTTTAAATCATTTGATGGAATGTGAAAATATCAAGATTCAATGAGTCAATCACACCAGATTATAAATTTAGATTCCAGATGTGTGTGAGATTCAAAAATTTAATAATTTCAAATGATTTTAATCAAACAAATATTTTAATCAAATAATCATGAAATGACAGTAAGTTTCAAGGATCACATTTTTCAAAAGATTTTTTCACAAATTTTTCTGACAATCACACAAGAAAATTTTCAGAATAATTACATCGATTGAGTAATAATTCATGATCCAAAAATAACGGTTTATTCGAAATCACTTGAACAAATGTAAATCATGAGATACAATGAATAAATCACACATGATTAATAATTTCAGATCTGAGAGGTGTGTGAGATTTAAAATATTAATTTCAAATGATCTCAAACAAACAAAAATCTAAACCAGATGTTAATGAATAACAGTGAATTTCAAGATGTAAACAATGAGTCTTAAGTCAAAAAAAAAAATCAAAAAAAATCAAGCCAATCTGAAAATTTAAGAAAATATCACAATTGAGAAGCAGTAGTGTGCTATAGTGAGTATAAATTTTCAAGCCTTTCTAAAATGAATTAGAAGAAACTCAGAACAGCAGAGGTGTCTGAAATTTCATTAAATATTTAGATCTTCAAAAATTTAGAATTCAAAACAACAGTGTTCAAGATATGACAAGAATACATGAACACTGTTATGAATTCAGAAATTAGAAAATAAACTTCAAAACAATCGCAGAAATTTACAAGTTTAAATTAAAGATATGGAAATGATTAAAACATCAAAGTTTTATTCAAATGAAGAAAATTTCCAGAAAAATCAAAGATTCTGCAATTGGAAGTTAAGAAAGCTCAGAGAAGAAAAAATATAGCAGTGACAAATCAAAAACAGAACAAAAAAAACAAGGAGGTAGAAGGTGGAATAAATAAAGAAAATAAAAAACAGTGAATATTTACAAAGTTGAGTCTAGAGATCATATCTGAATTACAGAAGATGTTGTGGATCTCCAACTCAGCAATCTTGGCTAAGGAACTGTGAATAATTCAATGGTACGAAGCAATTTGAATTCAGTTTCTTTTTCATAAAGTAGTTCCTCAGCCACCTCTGATACCTAACAATTTAGGGAATCGAATGGTCTAACAAAAATAGTAAAACCACTCACAGTTGTGTTCACATCTTTCGGTACCCAAACCTATTTGTATAACAATCCATTCGAATCTATCTTTGTGCCTTTAGGAACCCAGATCTATTTGAATTTAGTTAAATTGGTTTATTTCTATTTGGGATCCAAGATTGTTTGAAAGGATTATTACAAAACAAATTTTTATCTCGTTTGTGATTCAAAAACCTTTTTGTAACGGCCCGCAAATCTGTACTATCTGAGTTGACTAATAACACTACACATTGTTAGACCAAAAATTGGGCCTAACACCCAAATGCAGATCGAAGATCACAAAATGCAGAAACGAGTAAATAAAGAGGAGACACACAAGGTTTTTATAGTGGTTCGGCTGTAGATGTAGCCTACGTCCACTTTATAATCTTATTGTTATACTGACAGATTACAAGAATCAGTTACATGTAGACACACAATCCGTGTGTTAATTGTATTGAAAAGAGAAGAATTTGAGTGTATCGAGGTGCAAAGTCCTTGCACTTCAATAATGGTGGAAGCCGTGAAGAAGAATGGCCCAAAAAGATCTTTGAAAATGCCTTCAAATGAGGTATTTATAGCCGTTTCCTGAAGACGGTTCATGGGACACATGGCACGCATCCCAAAAATCTCGAAATGTGGTGGAAAACGTCCAGATATCATCTTCAAATCATCATGTGACATGTGTAATCAGATCCATGCAAGTTGGAGTGAAAATAGCCTTGAGAATAGGTCATAACAAGCTGCGCAGGAGCAGGTGCGGGGATCAGATCGTGGTGGGGTACGTGGCACACGATCCAGGGTAATAGGTGCAAGATGTGGCATGAGAATAGGTCAAAACAGGGAGCGTATCCGCAGGTCGAAAGTTCGGATCGCGATCATGGGGTCGGATCGTGGTCATGGGTCGGATCGCGATCATGGGGTCGGATCGTGGTCATGGGTCGGATCGCGATCATGGGGTCGGATCGTGGTCATGGGTCGGATCGTGATATGTACCACGAACGGTTCGTGGTCTGAGGAGGGCGATCCGATGAGGGGCGATCCGATGAGGGGCGATCCGAGGGTGCGTGATCCATACTTCGATCGTGTGCTGTTTCGTTGCTTTATCCGGGAAATTGCCAGTTTACACCAGTTTACGGAAACGGGCATAACTTTCAAACCGTAAGTCCGATTGAGCCAAACCGAAGCTCAAACTGAAGCTAACTCAGAGATCTACAAATATTACAGAGTTTAGCTTCGTAATCGCTGTTTTCGGGCCCAAAAGAGGTCGTCTGATAGGAGTTTCGGGCCTGTTTATGTTGAGGATGTGATTTTGACCAAATCTCTCAATGTCTTCTGACGTCGTTTCTATCGCTCGAGCATGTTATCATTCAGGAATTCCATGTGTGACAGATTTTGCCAAAAAATGTGTCAACACACATCAAACTCAAATTGCACAGAAATACGAATCATTATTAGAAAGAAGTTTGAGGATGAGAAATAAAAAGAAAGAAATATTAGAATAGAAGAAAACAAAGAACACAAATCTCACAATGGAACAAATAAAATATATTAAATAACATAACTTTTGAAATACAAATCAGTAACTGTATATACATACCATTATCAGAGCACAAAAGTTATTCCTAGAATAGTTACAAACACATGTTTCCAGACACAACATAGTACACAACGGAAATATGATAGTATATAGCTAACTGGTGAAGCCTCCTGCTTCTAGCTCTTCCAAGTGAATCTGAAAAATCTCGGCTACTTGACCGCCCGTACAAATTTGGGCACCCAAGAGTTTAGGGAAAATAAAAACAAAATAAACTCTGGGTCAGTCATGGGACTGGTGTGAGTAAACTCCAATCATTTGTTTAACTTTAAAAATCCTTTCGAAAGAAATGATAATCGTAAGACCGATCCACACATAAACACGGATGGTTTTTACCTTGCGATAACCCAAATATTTTTGATATCAAATCCAGCGATGTTATAATAATGTCTACATCAAATAAATAGAATCTAGCGGAACGCTTGCATCTCGCGCTCCATATATAATTAAAACCAAAAACCGCACGGCGCTTATTGGAGGTTAGATTTCCAACATGACAAGGTATGGAACCACCTTCCGATAGTGTATCTCTACAGGGGAATACACTGGGTTCAACAAGAAACATCTTGCAACCCGGTCCACACATTACCAGCCACTCATTTCGCTTGAGTGTATCGAATGTATATCACCAACGGTTGTGATCAACAACCATTTCCCGAAAAGGGACAACATTGATATTAAAGAAGCAAATGGAATTTCTCTAGATAGATGATTATACACCCTAATGGAAGCGACCCACATAGCCATGCTACCTGCCCGATTTTTGTCATTTCCCGGTTGTTGAGGCCTGAGGCTACGATTTTTTATCATTCATTTATAGCACAATCACTTTGAATGCCACATTGTCAGATCCGTTAATCACTAATTGATTTGCACAAATATATTCTGGATATTATTCTAAGAGAATGAATCCTCCGCCACCATATATATTTATACAGACCAACATATTCGATCATTGGAAATACTTTGTCAAACATTCGTCCATTTACGTTCGTTCTGGGATTGAACGAAACCAAAGGCACCATTTCTATTAATAGAAAAAGCCCTTTCACTTTACTCCATCTTTGATTATCTTCATATAATCTGATTCGCAACGCTACTGCCAATACGGAGTGGTTCTCGGATAATAATCCAACCGGTCTCTCCATATTGATAACGATATTGGCAAATACTTCGATAGTCAGTTATTTAACTATCGAAGATAAATAAACAAACATTCCAACCATCAAACAAATCGCTGGGCCTCTTAATTAATATTTCGTTAATTAAATCACTCTTCATTTCCTTACCAGTATTTGTTAACCAAATATTTTCAATAATCATCTTGGTCTCTTACGCTGTTTGGAAACATTTCCATATTTCGCCATCTTTTGTTTTCTATACTTAGAAAATATCTTCTATTACTAATTGGAAAATATTCCAATTACTTCTCTGTTTCATGACAATTCATTTCTATACTTAGGAAATATTTATTATTATATTTCCAATATTCCACTTACTTGGGTTAAAACGAATGTTAGGTAAAACGTCGCTACAACAACCCAAAATACTGCATTCGACTAAATTTCTTTAAACATTTCTCTTCGAGACCGAATCTTGCTATTTATCAGCTAATAATGAAATCAATCGAGTTGGGTATAATTACCTCTCAGATCTTGACTGAAAACATCTTTAACTTCAAAACAGACAAAACCATTAGTCCCAAAAAATCAACACATACAAACCAATTATTCATTTTTAAACGTATATATGTTTCTCTTTCTATTACCAGATTATCGATTTCCTTTTTGTTTATAATATTCTATTTTAATTCGTTTCCTTATCGAATTCAATATATATTGATATATTGATTTTCTAGTTATCCAATTTTCTTAAAAATATTCTAACTCCTTAAATTTCTGGAAAATTTCGCCATAACCTCCTTTGTACCGGTCGATAGTTCAAACCTCAACTCGCCTCTCTAGGCCCTTTCCATTCAAAAACAAAATCAAAAAGCCAAGTGGATTGCCGATTCGGCGCATAAAACCTCATATGGAATTTAAATATGTACCTTATTATCGGCACTAAATTTATATCTCTTCATATACTTCATTCCAAACCTACTCATATCCAAATATTCCTATTTGGTTTCAACTCAATCCATTCGTCTTAACCCAATTCGCTAATTTATTTTCTAATTAGCTATTTTCCTATTTCACTTCTTTGTTCGAACAAACATGTTCAAAAAAAATATTTAACTTGCTTATAACCAAATTGAATTCCAATTTCAATTCAAGTTTCCTTTTCGATTTCGAATATAAATTTCCAAATCGAATTCACTTATTCAAAGCCCAATATCATTTCAAAATCTCATTCACGAATTAATATTCAAATTAGTTAATTCTATTAAATAATTAAAAATCTGATTTCTGTTTCAAAAATCAATCCATTACTCCACTTGAGTTCACATATATTTTACAACTCAAATCTGAAATTTTCTAAATAGGAGTTTGGATTTTTTTCGCTTAAAATCCTTTTATAAAATTAAATAAACCATTATGGTTTCTAAATGGTTATGGCGCTGTTTTTCTGAAAATTTGATTTTGATATAACTCAAAATATATACGATGAAATTCAGAATTTTATCTTCCATCAGAAAATTATTATCTAATTGGTCCTGATGGTTCTTATTTCAAAGAATTCCGACTTAATTTGGGTTCTATATACTCAACTGAAGTTCGAATCGCCAATTTACGAACTGCCGCGCTGCGACGAGCTCGTTTTAACTATATTTAATATATAAACGTTTTAAACTTCGTTTATATATAAATTCTAACTCCATTCTAATATACTTTAATATATTTTAAACCAAATTTTCAAATTCAACTTAATATTTCCGATTATCTATAATTGTCGATTTTCCCTTACTCGGTAATAAATTTATTTATCCTTCAATCTTCTATATTTAATCCCAATTCCTTTTATAAATAAATTATTTATAAAATTCGATATAATCGAATTTCAATTATAAACCCGTTGAATTCTTCTCAATTCAGCTTATACTCCGAATTCCGAAATATAATCAATCGTTTTGTTTCAAAACACTTCCCAAATTACTTTTAAATTCCTATTTGAATTTAAATGGTTTAAATTATCCAAATGACAATTTATTCCACCAAATTTATAACACTATTTATAAATTCAACTTCCTTGTTTCATATATTTAAACAAGTTCCTTTTTCAAATTTCTATTTGAAACTCCATCCCTTTGGTATTCCGAATTGCAGAATAAAAACAATTGTTCCCTTTCGAATGATTCCAAATTCTATTTTTAAATTCATATTTGAATTTAAATATTCAAATTATCTCTTGATAATTAATTCATTATATTTATAAACACCATTTTATAAATTTCTTGTTTTATATTTAAACAAGTCTATTTCGAAATCTATTTAAAACCAAAATCTTACTTTGGAAATTTCTATTTATAATAACTTATATATATAACACCCAATTTATTTTCACATTCAATTTAACTTCTATTTAAATAAATTTGAATTGATCGAATTCAAATCATAAATCCTTACGGATTTATTTTAGTTCGATTTATATTCCGAACATCAGAATAAACTCCATCGTTTAGTTCTTTAAAACGATTTCCCCATTTCTATTTTTAAATTCACATTTGAATTTAAATATTCAAATTATCCAATGATAATTTTTCCACTTTATTTATAAACACTGTTTATAAATTCATTTCAATTCCCTACACTATTTAATTTATAAACAACGTTTCTAGCTTCACTTCAAATCCCGTATTATTTCTTTATAAACAGCGTTTATAAATTCACTACTTGTTTTATGTATTTAAACAAGTTAGTATATTTATAGCCCAATTAAAATTAAAATTCTATTTTAGATAAATAGATTTTTCCATTTAAATCATTTCCCGATATTTTTATATTTCGATATTCAGGGCCAGTGACATTCAACCAATCAAAACACACAATTATCAACCACGGGTTTTCTAACACATCATATATGATAATATATGAAACAAACAAATAATAATATTTTTGAGGAATCCAGTTGGATCCCTCCAACCTATTTTTCCTACATCCGTAGATGTTAGCCAACATAAATAATACCCATCCTGCTTCGATGCAGGATATCGTGGTATAGAAGGTCATCCACTATCATAGCGTAGGGCGCATAGGGTCATCTGCTAATGATACTGCAGGCATCCACTAATGGTACAGCGGGAACTATCCAATCACCAATATATATAATAACCACAAACACCAATCCTAAATAACTAATATATTTTTAATAGCCACAAAAATATTTAAACACAACCAAACAACCAATAATTTATTTTTAATGATTAAAAATAATAATAAATTATGAATGAGATTCACTCACCTTATTTATTTCGATCCCCTCTAGTTTTCTTTTGAATTAAATCGAACCATGTTTGATTAAATTCAAATACTTGCTAATTCCATCCACTACTAGCTTGAAAAATTCATTGTCACGGACTAGCCCATCTTGTTTTATTGTTGAGATTCCAGGACCTCGTATCAGTTAAATACAAGATCTATAAGGAACTGGTAATTTAAATTAGCAACCAAATTTTAAATTAACTAAATTTTGATATATAAATAGTTACCTAAATCCTTAATTTAGGATACTAACTCGCCTTCTTCCCTAACCAACTTCGAACCCACTGCAGAACATCTTCACCTCTCACAAATTCATCGGCATCCGCAGTTTCAACAAAACCCATGACCTACATTGAAACATCGACCATTTCCATCGCCAATCCCTCCCAAATTCCATCAACAGGAGCGCTCTGCCTTTCCAACACTATGCTGAATTCCTGTTAACCCATCTCTACTCACAACTGAAAGGAAATGATGCACAAGCCTTCACTTTTCGAGGTCGAGCGATTTCAATAAGTATCGCAACCTTAAACAATCGCGATTTGTGGCCTCGTGAGAGTCCCTTCCTGAAATCTGTGACTTCGAATTGCCCTAAGCAATTCTGACCATCGCGAGTTTAAATGCCATCACTGCTTAAATCTCAAGCTCCAGAAACTGTTGTTTGCACCCCTCAATACTCAAACTATCGAATAACCCAACCCTAAAATCGCGAGAGCCTTCCTTCTAGTGTTGAGCTTTAGATAACCATGCGGATTTAAATTGCGATCTTTGATTTTCCATTTCTTCTTTTTTAATTGATGCTTTCCGATTTTCAACTGGAAATGAACGGAGGAAAATATAGAGGGGATAGTCGCGTGAGTATAAAGGATTAGGGCTGCATATGATTTTGATTATCACAAGGTAGTGGCCATTTATTTTTGTTTGAAGCTCTCGGCTTTCCATTGTTTTGTGAACGAAAATCAAAAGAGAAAGTAGAAGGGAGGTTGTGATTATATAGAAGAAGTATACTTAGGATAGAAGGAATAGGCTTATGTACGTACACTAGCTAGATTAGGGTAAGTACATTTCATTTAATTCGATTAGATCTTGATTTAGATTTTGATTTGATTTCGTATTAAATACGATTTGATATAAAGCGATTTTTATTCTTTTTAAAGGGATTCTGATTTGATTTTAAGCTTATCCACTGATCGAATATCTCGGGGTCCATTACATGAATTCATGAACCGCTATTTTAACATAACGACTGATGTTTTAAATGTTATAACGCTGTTCTGAGTTGAACAGTATATATTCTGAAATTTATTTAACGTATATACTATATTAAATTAATGTACTATAATTTAAATTCAGAACTAATCATTTTCTCGATAATAAATTATTATTACCATTGTATATATTGAGATAGAATTTAACCGGTTATCTGAATTGTTTTGATTTAGTTCTAATTTCGATTTCAAATATTTTCGTATAACGATCATTTAATATATTCGATATTAAATCGAAATCGATAACTAAATATAAAAATTCATTTATATTATCAAATGAATATTTAAAATAAATATTAAACATTCAAAATTAATCTACCAAAAATCCGAGTCGTTACACTTTTGGAATTTTCAAAGTTTGATTTTTCAGAACGAATCTTTCCAAAGCAGTTTGAAGAATTTTTCAAATCATTCGAATTTCGATTTTCAAAAACATTGTTTTTCCCAAAACCAAGACCACAATTATTTCCTTCAAAAATTTGGTTTTTCAACAACATATTCAAAGATTTTTCTCCATCATAAAATTTACTCAAAATTATTTCAAGTTGTTGAATTTCAGTTTTAAGATCACCGTTTTCTTTCATTAAATCTGAATAATGATTTTTAGTGATCTTACATCTTTCAAGATCAGATTTCAAAACCAAAATTTCACCATTAAGCAATTTAATTTTAGTTTGGGACTAGCAATTTCAAATTCAAAATGTTTTCGACTTTCAGATTCAAATTTCTTGAGTTTTCAATCTCAATTTCTAGCTCATTCAGAATAGACTCAGTTTTCAACGAGTTTTGTTTTTCAACAAAAATATATTTAGAATTTTCAGTCGTCTTTCAAATTCTTTTCGCAAATAATTGTTTTGTGCTTTTAAGCTCTATCTTACTCTCTTTTAAAATCAGGATTTCATTCTCAAGTTTTTGAATATTTTTATTTTGATGAACAAGTTTATTTTTCAAATTTAAACAATTTTTGCAATTAGAATTTGAAGACTTCTTAACATTTTTATGGTTTGATTCCAAAAGATTATTTTTGCAAATCAACTCAAGTTTTCCAGATTTTAGAATTTTATTTTTAGATTTTAGATTATTAACAGATTCAGTTAAATCATTTAAACGATGAATTAAATCTTTACAAAAAAGATTTTCTGTTGTGTCTCTATCTGAATTTCCATCTGTACAATATGTTAAGCACAAATCTGAAACTGAGTTAATTGTTGAGGGTTTTGAGCAGTTGCCAGATTTTCCATATAACGTGTCGAGAGTTCTCCAGGTATCCTGCGCAGTTAAATAATTAGAGATAAGGCTATATTGGACATCATTAATATAAGAATATAAAGTATGAAGAGCACGAGAATTAGACCCAATATCATTTCTACTAACCATATCAAATCCATTAATAACAGTATCCCAACATTTAATATCAACAGATTTTAAATATAACTCCATTTCTAATTTCCAATTTAAAAAATCTGTACCATTAAAAATTGATGGAATACGATTGGACTAACTCTCAAAGGACTGACAACTAGGGTGACCCATTACTCTAAAGTTAATGAAATACCAGGCTCTGATACCACTTGTTGGATCTAGATTAACCCTAGAAAGGCGGGGGGGGGGGGGGTGAATAAGGTTTATTAAAAAATTAAGTGAGATATTAAAAATATCAGATCACAGAATGCAGCAGAAATAGAAATGCAGAAAGTAAATGACACAAGATATACCCAGATTCGGCAAAACCCTGCCTACTGCTGCATTCCTAAGGTTTCTACTAGGTAATAGAATAGATCCCGCTTACAAGACCATGTAAACTCGCGAACCCCTCGCTCCTATTCTAATCCTACGCTCAAAACCCTAAACTGATCTAAATCCCCTAGATCAGATTTCCCTTAGCTACAACCCTGTAGCTAGTAAACCCTAATTTGTACAAACTCTGGTAAACTGCCAGTTAAACCCTAACTAGATCACCTAGAATTTTACAGACTCTAGAAACTATTCGATGATTTTACAAAAGAAAAAGAAAATACAATAAAATAAAAACAAAGAAAAACACCTTAAAAACCAAGATAAAATAAACACTCCCTTTTCAATTCAAATACGGCCGGCCACTCAACAATTTGGTTAAGCCCCTGTTCTCGTTTCTTCTGGAATTAAAAATGGCTGCCATCAATTAGGAATTAGGGTTTTTTATTGAGCTCTCCAAATCAAATCGACTTTGATTGATGAAAAAATGGTTCTTTGATGCTCTACCTCGCTGTTGCTTTCTGATGCTTCGATTTGGGATTCTTTCGGTTGAAAAACACTTGTGAAAAAGTGATTTCTCTGTATTTTCCGTCTCTAAATTGTTTTGTGGTTTTTTGTGTTTTCTAAAGGCCGGTGATGAATGGTGTTAAATAGGATTATAGAACTCTATAATTATTCTCTGATTTTGAGTAAAATGATTTGGCTGATTGATTGGCACAAATTCCTCTTTTAGCTTGCCTTGTTTTAAAACGTGAATAGCTTGTGACCCTTGATGACTCTCTGAACAGTTTTGAACTTGGCCTTGGTTGATTCTTATTTGTGTCCCTTATGTGATTTTTTGAATTCTGTTTCCACGGCTTTGAATGAAATTGATGATGCTTGGTATATATGCCATATATGATTACAGAATTGATTTCCTTCAGTTGATATTGCTACATTTCTGGAAAGACAGAATTAATTTTAAAATATGGAAACAAATTATTTGTGAATTGATATTCTTGCCTTTTATTGCCCTAAAAAATACATTAAATAAAATTGAAAGGATATGATTCGAATTTTCGAAATGAATTTTTCTATATATGTTCCATGACACTTGCGTGATTGCTGAAATGTTTCCCCTTATGATTTCTGGAAAGTAAATTCTTCTCTTGCCCATAATTATTTGCAATTTCTGGAATAAAGATGGAAATAGATAAATGCCTTCTCCTTTTGATCGCCGATGGTTTTCTAGAAACTTGTAGTATGACAAGAAACACAAAATGATATCATGTCAAATAAAAAATTGCTGATTCGCCAAAATAAATTGTAAAGTTCCTATCCAATAAACTTAGTTTAGAACCATGCACTTGTAACTGGTCCATTGTATCATTGCTGCATTCCCATGTTTGTTTTCTGCTCTTATCCATTTATGTTTAGACATTTATACCCAAGCTTGAACTTGTGGCACACATTCTTGTATAAATTGTTCCTATGTGTGAAAACATACAACTCCCTTGCTCAATTAATTGTTGCAGTGTGAAAGCTGTTGTAACAACCCGGAAAATCAGAACCAATTTAAAAAAAAATATTTTGGCAGTTTTAGTGAATTTGGAATATTTAAAATGAATTATTTTAAATAATAACGACGATAAATTATTTTGAATAGAATTAGAATGCATATATTTATTTGAATCGACGTTAGAATATAAATAGTTATTTTAATTATAAAAGGAATTGGAAATGGCGTGGTAGTTCAAAAATTCGATTTCAAACTTCAAATGAATGTACAGGATTCAAAATAAACCGGATTTTAGCAAAACCAAAAACATTAGAATCTATTTGAAAATATCTTTCCAATGAATCCGAAAAATTAAAATTTCATAGCGGGAATAAAAAGTTACGCCCGTTGAAAATTCAAAATAGTCGCTATGGAAAATATAGCCCTTAAAAATAGCCATTTTGCAAACAACCTCCATTTTCAATGAAACCGCTTTTGTTGGATCTAGGATGTCAAATTATTGCTAGATTCCAAAATTTATAATTTTTGAAAGCAATATGTGAGCGTGGCGAAGTAAAATGTGTTTTGACAGTTTCAGTCAATTTGGGTCGACCAGAAATTGGCCATTTTTCAAACGGTCTCCAAATTGGACGAATCTAGTTTTGTTAGGACCGTATCGTCGAAACATAGCTAGATTAATTTTTCTGGGATTTTTGGGGTCTGTATGTGACCGCAGTAAATTGAAATGTATGTTTAAAATTCAATATAATGATTTAAATGCTAATTTAAATGGAAACTGATTGAAACAGCTGAATCATCTTACCAAACATATCCTATTGTGTTCGGAATGGGGGTAACTAGCTAGGGGCAACAGTCGTTGGGTTTCGTTTGGAGGTTGAATGGAAAGTTAACTTTAAAGAGAAATAAATTAAACTAAATAATTAAATTACATATTAATACACCCCTCTTCCCTCCTCTCTCTCTTTATTTTCAATCAGAAGAAAATAGAAAAAAACCGCGCAGGACCACTTCGACGATGCTGCCGCCCAGACCTTCGGCCGTTGCACCCAGCGCCACCACGCTCCGGCGAGCCCCCCTCTTCACGACGTTGGCGAACTCCTCCCTTTCCCTCTCTTCTCCTAAAATATGGCCAAGGCCTGAACCCTAGCCCCGTTTCACCTAAAACCCGCGCCACCCCCTGCGCTACCCTCCACCGCGACCATAGCTAGGCGGGACCCCCCTCGTTGCCTGAACCGTGAGCTCCAGATGCCCCCTTCTCTCTCAATGTAAGTTTTTTATTATATATATATTTAAAAGATCTAGTTTTTTTAAATATCAATACACTAATAAAAATGTAATTTTTATATGAAATACATTGTTATATAATTTGAACAACGCCATAAAGTTGAGATTTTTAAACGATGAAAAGTTGCGGTTTTTAATTTATAAAGATTCGATTTTTGTGTTATAAAAATCCGATTTTTAATTTATAAAGATTTGATTTTTAGTGTTATAAAAATTCAATTTTTAGTTTATAAGAATATGATTTATAGTTGTGCAAAAATAGAATTTTTTTGGTATGTTTGAAATATTTTTATGTAAATAAAAATATGATTTTTATACTATAGAGATAATAAAAATAAGATTTTTATATATGGATGATAAGAAAAATATGATTTTTATCGTTTGAATGGCAATGTAAAAATGCCATTTTTATATATTCATTAGCGATAGAAAGATTCGATTTTTATCTATATAGTAGCGGTATAAAAATGTGATTTTTATCTATGTAACATTGTTATAAAAATATGAAATTATTTTTAGAAAAATAAAAAAATAATTTTTAGCCTATGTATGTTATTTATAAAATAATCATACAAAGAAATAATTATTGATTGATTAAAAATATAATTTTTAACATAGGTATATTACATAGATCGACAATCAAAGCACGGTGGAGTGGAACCCAAAGGTGAGAACTCCTCACTTTTATTCTATTTTCTAGTTTAAATATACACTAGGATGCAGTCGGTGCTTAGCAACATCCGACACCCGTCGTCCACAGACCATGGATGACTTGTTTGTTTGATTGATTGTGTTGTGAAAATTGATTGTGTGATGTGGAAATGAATAAAATATTTTATAGTTAAAAATATCATTTTTAACGTGTATATGAATAAAATAAATATTTATAAACAAATCGGAAGATTTGTTTATGTACACGCATTTGACTGATATGGATTGGAATGATAAATTTTACACATCGCCCAACTGCACAAATAAAACCTATGTTTGATTGTTTGAAACCCCACACGGGTATTGGGATGATATTGGACATACACTAATCTCAATAGTTAGTTGTATGTCAATCGATTGGTTGACAAGCTTTGTGAGCGTTGAGTATTTATATTTGATACTTATGCAGTGTAGAATGCACTTTGGACGATGATTGACTGTGTTTGATTGTTGTTGTATACATATATTGTATGAAATCCATATAACCAACATTATATGGTAATTGACTGTGTCTGATTCCAGTTCAGAATGAAGGAATATTTTAAAATAACGAATATTTTAAAATAATATTCAGTAAAAGATCAAAATTTGATTTTGATGTCTGATTTGGGATGGACACGAATATATTTAAATATATAAAGCCGTGTTGATTAGATTAACGCCATTTGGACGTGAACGATATTTATATCGATTTTATTCATTTTTATAATGAATATCGAAAAGAAATTGATTTCAAAATCTAATGTTTTGAAAATACTATCATTTATATATCGATGATATGGAATATTCAATTTTGATTTGAAATTGAATATGAAGTTGAAATCGTTTTGAAAATGGATTTAAAATGATTTATAAATTACGTTTTAAATGGAAATCGATGAAATATATTATATATATATTATATATATAATATAATGGCCTGAATAGAACGCGCCGCGCCGCGGCTGTTTGCGAATTTTGACCATTGACTTCGAACGGACATTACGGGAGATCCGACCATCGGATTCTCCAAAAACCGGAACCGTTGGGTTCGTATCGAAAAGAGCTTTCCAACGAATATTAGAGATTTGAAATATAACGATTGGATTTGGAATTATGTTCAAATCAAATTTGGAAAAGGTCGCTGTAAGTGCAGTTCGATGACCGTTTATGGAAATCGACTGTACGGGCCTTGATAAAATTATTAAAAACATCAATAATTTGTGTAAAATCAGAATAAATGATTTGGAAAGAATTGTGATGAAAGATTCCATATTTGAAAAGATAAAAATATATTTTTATCGAAATGGACTAGTTATGAACTAGAATTATAATCCAGTATTTTTAAATAAATAAATTGGATTTGAAATGGTTTTAAAATAACCAGAGTTTCCAATATACGAATTGGAATGGATCAGAATCGAAATTACCTTCGGAATATTTTGATGGTTTCGTGAATATGCAAATATTGTGGAGGAATTTGGAAGATATATATATCGTTATTCCAATTCGATATTTGTTGGTTTCAGAATTCGACATTGAATATAAGCCGATATATTTTCTATTCAGAGCCTTGTATTTAATATCGAATTGGATTTTGGGTCTGTCGTGAATGGTATATTTAATAATACTGTCCTTAAACCCAATGGAGTTAAGAAAATTAGAAACTGACTGGAGATTAGCTAAGTTAAACGGTTTCCTCGGTATTGATCTGATGTTGGTTTCGGCCTTCGGGTTTAATACTTCGGGAATCGTTCTCTTACTAATTTACGGTTAGGCACTGATGGGATTTTGCGTTTGTTGTGAACTGTGTTTTTAACGACATTCGTTCTTTAACCCGCTTTACAATGAAATGTGATTTGGAATTTATAAATCTTTTTATTAAGATTTAACGGGAATTTTCCAAAGTAAAGTTTTCCAATTTAATATATTAAATTGGAATTGAATGGAATTCGATTGATAATAATCGAAGTGAACTTCTGGGGAGGAAGACGGCTAATACATATGGAATTTAAAAGGCTTTACCGTTATTTCATTTATATTATTGGTTGGATACGGAAATTGATATCGATTATATATTGATTTGTTTTACCGTGAAGATTCCATAATCAATGGAATGTGATTTGGGTTTATCGTGAACGGTGTTTTAAAATAACACTTGTTCTTTAACCTGATTAACAATGGAATGAGATTTTGGGTTGTCGTGAATGGTATCTTTAATAATACTGTTCTTAGACCCAATGGAGTTAAGAAAATCAGAAACTAATTGGAGATTAGTTAAGTTGAATGGTTTCCTGTGTATTGATCTGATTTTGGTTTCGGCCTTCCGGGTTAATACTTAGGGAATTGTTCACCTGCTAATTTACGGTTAGAGGCTGATGGAATGGAATGTGAATTTGGGTTATCGTAAACTGCGTTTTAAATGACATTGGTTCTTTAACCCAGTTAAAGACAGGATATAATTTCCCAAGTTAAACATTCATTAATATTGACTTTTGGGATGATTAAAACCAAGTGGAGTTTTAATGAATCTTTAATTAGATTGAAATGATCGAGAATGGAGTATCACCAGTTTTGCTCCAGGCGATAGTTAAAATATTTAATTAGATTTGAACATATAATGGTAATTAATTTTACCGATAACACCGTGGTGTTAGATATGAAGTATTACTTGTTTTACTTCATGGGATGAATAGGTTGGGATTGAGAAATTAAACAAATGATTACTTCGGTAAGGTGTGCTAATCCCGACTAGTTTGGATAAACCATAATTTGGTTTGAACGGGTATTCAAAGGAAAATTAAAGAATAAATTTAAAGAGTTTATCTTTGATAAAATTAATGGGAACCTTTCCCAAAGTATATGAATATTTGGATAAAGAAATATTCTGGATTGGAATGAGGCGTATGTTGTGTTTTGATAGCACTTGTTTATTATATACGCGAGTTATTCAGAAAGACCGGGTTTATCCCATTCTAAATAAATGATTTGACGGTGTGTCGAGGATGAAGACGGTGGTTGAAGACCGGAGGTCTTCACATCGTTTGGATGATTACTGATGTCTTGATTGGGCTGTACACCCAAGACAAGGTAATAAGTGTTGATCATCCAGACGTACTTGGAGATCGACCAGATATGTGAGGACCTCTCCCCTGTATTGGACATATGGGGGAGGAATAAGGTGCCTCCGGTTTTTTTCAGACCCATAACGAACTTGTAAATGGATGTGTGTCTGACATCGGATTTCGCTATGTGTGATTGATAGACATCGGTTGCATAGTGTGAATTGCGTGTTTGGCATGCTGAGATGCGAATGATCAAGGTTTCTATTGAAAAGCAGAGTCTTGTGGTTGATGGTCAAAGCACAACTTTAATATAGCATAGCTTTGTGTAGCGTTAATTCGCGAGCCTCACATCCCGGTGTGAACCACAAACGGGAGAGGACTGCAGGGAGGGCATGTGTTTCCTTCTAGCTGGGAGTGGTGTCAGCGTTTTACAAGCCCTGACATTTTACTTATGTGGATGATGGATAGCAAGGCGCCTCGGTTATATCGGTCGTTCCAGATCCGATAGTTTGGTCGGGATATGACCAGTTTACGCCCCATAGGGCGGGGAAACACATTCTTCAGGAATTTTAATCCACATCGAGTGGACTGGCCCTGAAGATCCAGGGTGCAGTTGCGGTTGTTCCTGAGACATGGGTTAGAGCGTCTCAAAGCGGTAAGAACGATCCCTTGCCTTGGTTCACAGTTGGAAATCTAACTTCCAATACGAGATTTTGCGATTTTGATTGTAGAGCTTAGTATGGCGACATAGTGGTATGGGGCACTTATGCCACCTATGATTGATACTTATGATTGAAATTGTTTTGACACTATACACTTATAGTAATAGTAAAAGATAAAATTTCACGTACCAAGCATTTTTGGCTATTATAAGGTAAAAACTCTATCCTCCGGCTTGCGTTGCATTGTGTGATGGGGCCTGAGTCTTATAATAGCTTCATCGTTTTTTATTTAGCATTGCGCTGTTTGTTTTATGCACTGGTATTCTTGGGAGTAAACTTGTTCCATGTTATACGGCGTGGTCCCTTGATTTACCTAACTTTAAAATCAAATTAATAATTGTTTTAGTTTTTACACCAGTCACATGACTGACCTGGAGTTTATTGTTTTAACCTAAACTCTGGGTGCCCCTATTTTCCGCATGGGTAGCTAGTAGTTTTGGTTTTGCAGACTTATATTCACAGGATCCTGGCTTACAGCTGGAATGATATTCGAAAAGCGCTGTATCTGTATATTCTTTTCAGTTGTGTTTTGTATTATTTTTCCACTGCTATGTAATGTATTGTAATCTCTGATATTTATCGAATGTATTTTATTTATTCATACTCTGGAATATTGTAACACCCCACGTCCATTAATGTCACTCACAAAGGGAATGCATCAATGTCCATGAAGCGTTATTGTTTGTATTGAACAGATAAATTACAAGAATAAATAAATGAAACAACACAGTAGAAGATAAAACTTATTTTATTTCATCATAACTCAAAACGAGTTTACATAAGTAGTTTCCAAAACCAATATAATAGGATCAGTAGTCTTTTCCAAAAACTTCAAAGTACATAAAGAAGCAAATACTTAAATGCATAAATCCCCACTGAGCATAAGCAAAGCCACAAAGATGAGAGAGTCCCATGCGATACATCTACTATCTTCAAGCAACTGAAAGAAATTTGCACTAAGCTGTAGTATTCCCTCCTTGCAAACCTGAGGGGGAGGGGAAGGAAGAAAAGAGGTGGAAAGAAAAGGGGGTCAAACATAAAGTCTGGCGAGTGCGATAACTTTAACAATATAATTATCAAAATAACTAGGCTAAGGCATAAGCTGGAAAATAAGGAAATGACTGTGAACAATTGGGTATGACAGAACAAAACGAGGAAATAAGATGAACCAAGATAACGTTAAAGGTGCAACAAACCACTACAAGATAATTACTACACTGCACCACCACTAGTCACCCTTAAAGGTTGATCCCGCCTACAGAACTTAATAATGATAATGGTAGTTTAGTGTACCCCTAGCTACCTTCATAGGTGTCGTCGGCCCCTATCTCCACTAGGTGTACCGACTACCCCCATTCGATCGGCTCCCTAACTCGTAGATACCCGTGCTGGCCCCACAGTGGGGTGTATCACTCCCCAAAGTGGCAACCCGATACAACAAAAAATGCACGGCTTATATCTACACGATGCAACGTCTTTCCTACCAGCCCGGGCCCACACACGCATATGAACTCGTTGGACTTGCGTTGTCACCGCTGACCCGTTTTGACCTCTTACAATCAAATCCAGTACACGTGTCCCGTCCTCGACTTGGGTCGAGCCCACAAAGATACTTAATGGGTTACTGGTTTGAAAAGGGCCCCCATGCATGACACAAGCTTTCCACCTACGCTTGGTCCCCTCTAAGGTTTTCCCCACTTAACCCCATTCTTATTCATGTCTTCTTACATGTTTCAATCTTGGTTAAGTGCATCTAATCGTATTCAAATGTCACCCAAGGCACCCACAAAATTACTCATGCCACCCAAGGCACCCACTTAACCCCCTCATGTCCCACTACGTGTTTATCTGGTTAAGTGTTTCTTAATTCACTAAAACCGTAACCTTGTAAATACCTCCCATATTAGACTGGCATTTGTGGCAGCTGGATTTGCCGGGCGGGTCCGGGTAGTCTTACACCACAAACGAGCCAAACCTCGTGTCTTTACAACTGTTACGTGTTTAATTTATGCCTAAGACCTCCCACATTAGACTGGCATTTGTGGCAGCTGGATTTGCCGGGCAGGTCCGGGCAGTCTTACACCACAAAAGAGTCTAAACTCGTGTCTTAGGCAATTAATTACACCTAATTAATTACCCCCAATTTGAATTAATTTCCCTATTCAAACAGCCAATCAATTACAAATTTAACTATGTCCATAATTGACTCAATTATGTCCATCTATTTATGGTATATAAAATTATACCAATTAACATCACATTTAAGGCATTTATGTCAATTCCCAATATTAAATCTTTTAATATCATCCCATTGCCCCACGTTGTACATTCGTTCACTTAACGTAAAATATACGATAGAATCGAATAGTCTAACTTGTGGAATAAAGAGAAAACATCACAACATGCATAGGATAAAAACTAGATCTAAACGTAAGGGGTGAACTTGTATGTGTGAACAAGGTTTTCCATCTAAAACTTGCATAAACTATGGATGTCATAGATCTAATCATAAGGTGTAAACTTGCATAGGCAATAATCACAAACTTGCATAAACTATGGATCTCATAGATCTAATCATAAGATGTAAACTTGCATAGGCAATAGACACAAACTTACATTACATGATTCATGCCCCAATATATATATATATATATATATATATATATATATACTTGCATATGTGATTTATACAACATAGACTATGATGTAAACTTGCATCTAACTCAAACATGTCATACCCTAACTTTAGATCTAATTTACACATAAAATAAATGTCATGAAACATGTAAGGTTGTATATGATTCTCACTAACTTGCATATGATTCACATCTAAATTAACATCTAAACTTGCATACATATATATGATTTAACATTTGAATTAGTTCCAACAACATAACCAAACTAGCATGTGAAACATCATTATGAATTGATTGTACATAAGCCAACAATTAACATAGATTTACAACATAGATGGTAACATCACAGCTTTACAACACAGATAATAACATCATAGATTTACAACATAGATAATAACATAACGGTCAATGATTCACAACATAACCATATAATCCAAATCATAGCTCAATCCAATTAAATTGTTAATTATCTTATTAAAGAAATCGAACTCACAAAAAGAAGGTCTTGCGTTCTGAAATCTGAGTTCTGAAATTGATTTAGCTCACCTTTGTAGTAGATTCGTTATTGTTTAGATTAGAGCTAAATAGAATTGAATTGATTAGCTTTGATTTCCCTCTAGTTGGTGGCGGCTACACTAGGTTACAAGATGACAGCGTGACGGCCATGATTCAGATTTTTATTTGATTTTAGGGTTTGAGTCTACCCATGTTTATATAGAATTTCAATTTAATTATAGCCATCGGATGATCTTAGGGTTAATCAAAACCACTCAGTTAGGATAGGGTGACACTTCAGCCCTAATGACTCAGCAAGGAGTCAGAAAGGACTGAGCAATGAGTCACAATATGGATCAGATTGCACCAGAAAGTTGTGCAGGCTTTCTGCTCGGCCTGGGCGCACTTGACAGGTGCGCCAGTGCCACTTTTGTATTGGCCACTTCCCAAGTGCGCCAGTGCATTTATATTTTTTTTTTCTTGTTTTTCCGCCTGATTTCGTTCGTCCATATCTCCTTTATCCGATATCCGTTTTACGCAAACTCGGACTCTATCTTAACTAGAATTCCGAGACAAACACAATGGCGCAAACCGTTT
>JASFAX010003479.1:0-42355 GCA_030737875.1 Allium sativum | reverse complement strand
TATGTCAATCTATGATCGTTAACAAACCAATATCATATGGTGATCTTAAGTTCATCCACTCAATCCCTAGCTTAGCAAGATGTTTCCCTGGTTTAGAAACGGGAACATATGGGGCTCTAAATCCGGTATTAAAGATCTGGGGTTTAAATGTTTGAACAACGAGATCACCTTGAATAATATCTTTAGCTGAACTAAGATCACCAAGATTTCTATAAGTCTCCGACATGCTGCCTTGGCTATCTTGGATGACATGACTCTTGTCATAATTTTCAGCACCTAAACTGTCCTTAAAAGTTATTCCGGTTTAGGACAGTTTGTCCGGGATTGTACCCTCTTTCTCCACTTGGTCGGATATGGTTAAAGGGATCTTATCCTTATGTTGTTCAGATGCTTCTTCCTCGATGGAAACCAATTTGGATTTAGAAGGAGTCTTACTGCTTTCGGCTGGATCAGACATCTCCTTATTTGAGCTTTCTTACCTGGGGGTGTATGAATGATGTCTTTCTTGTCTACCACATCTGTCTCTAGAGATCGAGAAAGAGGAAGCATGTTTCATCGACGGAGAAATTCTTCTATTAGCAAAAATTTCCTGCTCCTTTCACTTTCAGGAACAACTATTATGGAATTAAAGAGATCTTCATCGAAAGGAGTATCCTTATCAGATAGAGTCACTGCAATATAATTTCAGATATGGGAACTGGAATAAGGGGGAAAAAGGAAATAAAAGAATGTGAAAAATTCACCTGCTTCCGCTCAGTAGCCATGAAAGGTCGAAGGGCAACGAACAAAGAAATACTAGTTAGGGAACCCTTGGGCACTCTCAAATAATTCAGTAACAATCCTAGAGCTTCGGCTCTCGATAAAAATGATTGAGGGACGACTCTTCCTCCTCTTAAAGGAATACAGAGAGTAGATATCTCGAAATGTAGGAGCACGCTCTTTGATCCTCATAAACAGTACATAAAGACCCATTAATTAAAAGTAACCATTTGGGTGTAACTGGTATGGGGTGATGGCCAAGCTCTTAAGAATTAACTCTATGTAAGGATTAAAAGGAGGGACCGCTCCACTCGTTAACATATATCGGTTTACCGCGACGTATCCAGGAGGAGGAATGTCGGCAAATTCATCTCTTCCAGGGAATCTGGCTTCATCCTTTTCTTAAATCCCATATTCCTTGCACCATTGTTGGAATGAACCAAAGGAGAGTTCCGTTTCATGTCTTTCCGAAGGAACTTTAGTAAGGATACGTGATTTAGGAAAAATTTGGTTAACATTCGAGTCGGGAACTGAATTGGATGTTGTCCCAACAACTTGTCCAGAACTTCCGGCTTTACCAAACATGGTTCCTTCTTTAGGATTCTAGCGTAACCATTGTCAGGTTAACATTGTCTATACGAACGGCTATGCTTAAAAATAAATCATACATTTAGCATCAGAAAAGCTTGGAACTCAGCAAAAGACACAAACAAAGTCATAAAAATGCCAAGACTATCAACGATGCTCGAGCCTAAGCGGGGACGAGCTCGACTGAACAACAATAGGGTCGAGCATGTTTGAACCCGTGGGGGTCGAACATGCCAAAAGAGCAACAGACTTGAACATGGTCAAGTAATTTGAATTAGACAGTAAAAAAAGGGTTTATGAAATAGTGTTCTACATAATCAGGTTTGAAAGTACAAGCTCCAACCATGCAATGGTACCCTGTTTGTACCCAAACAACTCAGACATATGCAAGCAGGATCGATCGGGCTCGAGCCTTAGTAGGAACGAGCATGCCCGACGCATAGGGTCGAACATGGCCAACCCCAAAGGGTTAAACATGTTCGAACACAAACAGGGTCGAGCATGTTCGAGTCTTGACTGGGTCGAACATGGCCAACCCCAAAGGGCTAAACATGTTCGAACCCAAACAGGGTCGAACATGTTTGAAGTCCCGACTAGGTCGAACATGGCCAATCCCAATGGGTCGAACATGTTTAAATCCAGACAGGGTCGATCATGTTCGAGCTTTAATTGATTCAAACAGGATCGACCGCATTGGATCGAACATGATTAGAACCGGATGAGATCAAGCATGCTCGAGCCAAAGTGGGTCGAACGGAACGAACTACGCAAGGGTCGGACATGCTTAAAACTGATTTGGGTCGGGCGTGGTGATATCAGCTCGAGCAAAGCTTGGGACATTGCAGCATAAACAAAATCATTACTAAAGTTTGATTTAGTTTCTCTACACTATGGGTGCAACAAAAATGAGTTCAAGTGACAAGCGCAAAGCGTTCAAACACAAGTGTATGGACAAATCGACAAAGTGAATGAAAATCGTGTGTCACGGGCATTTATCCGAACACCTAGTGTGCATTGAGTACAAATCAGAGCTCAAAGGAATTTTCAGATGATTTCAATTCCAAAAATACACCCAATTACACAACCTCGACTGTAGTTCAATCAAATTCAACTCAATTCTCATCAATTTTAACCCAAAATGTCCAAATCACATTCAAGTCGTACTTTATACACTTCATTACAAGATTCTATACCTTTAAAAACTAAAAGAAATGCGAGGAAGAGAGGAAATTACCCTTAAAGTAGTAATGCAACTTGAATTCGAAAGCAATGACTGTGCCAAAGTGATCCAAGGCTGGTTTTGATCTCGTTCTAGGGTCAAGCGAGCGCTGCTGATTCGTGACTTGGGGTGCGATCCGAATTGAATTCAAGGCAAAAGGAGATCATAGGGTGGGAAGCTCTAAGGAAAAAGAGAAGCCTCCATTGACATCAGTTTCTCCAGGAAAATAAGTGGAGAGCGAAAGTGAAAGTTCGAAATATATATAAGGAAAGGGAGATCAACGGACGCGTCCGACCCGGTATGTCAAGCAGGCACGTTCGACCCGGATTGACGAGCATATATGTTTGACCCCGATTGTTGAGTAGTCGTGTTCGACCCAAAATGCATGGACGACCCAAAGAGCCCATTCAATCCAAGATGCCTGTTCGATCCGAATCAACTGTTCAATCTAAATATCTGTTCGAATGGGTTGATTTACTGTTAACCAACTCACACGTTTGATGCCCGATCCATAATGAAACCAGGCTTCTGTATTTATAGAAAACCAAGGTTTGATCTGTTAAATGGTGCTATATTTAGAAGCTCATAATTTTTACAAACTAAAAATTACAAACTTCGAGAGGCAAATGTTTATCCATCAAAAATCATGCACCAGTTAATGGGTCGAACGTATGTCAGAACTATGGATCGAGCACAAGCATGCTTTGAACCATAAAGTGATTCGAACGAATACAAGGATCAAAAACTCATGGTCGAACAACTCCAGGATCAAACGAGCACAAGGCTCGAACACTCATGGTTGGTCGGACAGCTTCAGGGCTCGAACAACTATAGGGTCGAACATAGCGGAGACGTCAGGGTCGTTCGAGCAACATCATTATCTAGGGTCGAAAAACATAAGGCTCGAGCATGGCGATACAACAGGGTCGGTCGATCGTGGACTTCCAGAAGGCTCGGTCGAACACGCGCTTTGTGGGTCGGTCGAACACGTCTCTCCTGGGTCGGTCGAACATGAATTCAAGTGGCCAGCTGGATTCAGCTTTCAACAGCTGGCAGTGACATTTCTGTAATTATTTGTATGTTTGACCCACAACCTGCATATACACATTTCAGCTCACCACTTCACTTGAACTTCTCTTATAAATAGGCCATGGCTTCAATACTTTTAGGGATCGATTTCTACCACCCAGAAAGGCTGCCAAATTGCATTCTCTCCTATTCTAAACAATCCCTAACACTTCCTTCCATCTCAAAGCGAAGATCAAGCATCGAATCCATCATGAAATCCGCCAAAAGTGTTCAAGCATCCTAGAGATTCGATATTCTCCACCATTTCTCCTTACATTTAGCAAGTTCCACCCAATTCTTTGCTGATTTGTATTGATTAGAGTGAAGACTTTGTGTAATGAAGAATGTGAATGTAAATTTGAGTGATTCCAAGTTTGTAATTCTTAAATTGCTAATGGAAATCCTTACCAAAGTGGATGTAGATCTTCCACAGATTCAACCACTATAAAAATTTGTGTTGTTTATTTTTTATTGCGATTGTGGCCTCCTTCCTTACCAATTGGTGAAGTACTTTTGTGGCACCTTTGATGTTTAAGCAAATTTCGGTTTAAACATTATGCAAACTAATTTTACTTGGGTATGTTAGACATATAGAATTTGTAATTCACGTGCGAATTGTGTGCTCTTACACTTGTAAAAATAATCAAGCAGCAAGCTCAAGAGTGTCATGACCTGAACCGTGTAAGCATCGATGCATATAAATTACATAGAAATTCTGCTCGATGCTCAAATAACTGTAAAGTAATAAAGTTACAAATGCAAATGTCAATATACTTTTCTAATTCGTATGTGTAAAACTTAAAATAAGTTACTTAAATTAAAATTAAATTACTTGAAGATGCCAATATGGAACTTTTTAGCATATCAAAAGCTAATTGTAAAATTTTAGACACATTTAATGCTATCAATTTCCAAATAAATAAGGAAAGTTTGCATGGTGTTTAGTACTTGACATAATGCGTACAAGTAACTCTTAACATCAATATAGCCTTTTTAAGTGTAGTGCATTTAAACGATATTTGTAGGGGTGTTAATAGGACAAAACAGTCTGTTATACGACTCGGTCTGAAGGGTTAATGTGTCTGGTCCGTGTCCATACGATTCTCATTTAGGACATGATTTATGACAAGATAAAGCATACGAAAATATGTTCATCCAAAAATGTTCGATGTTTTTCTATTGTCTGAACTTTGTTCATCTATTGTTTGATTCGTACAAGCAATGTTCGAGCCAACTCCTTGTCCAGTCCGTGTATGTCCGAAAGTCTTATAGGACAGGACACGACATCCCTCTATCCGGTTTGGTCTGCTCGATTAACACCAATAAATATTTTATTATTTTATTACATATATGCGCCAGGTTTGGTCATATTCAGTGCATGCTTACAAAAGAAATAAAGGGACCATTGTAATAAGTTCACGGTCCTAAAACATACCTTTCTTATGTAAGAATGCTTTTGATAATTTGAGAGAGAAAGAAGGGAAAAAGAGGGAAAACAATGATTTTGAATGCTCGGACCTATATCTATGCCAGTGTATATAACTTTTTTTTGGAAAACCCAATGGTTAATGTTAAATGGCCGCGTTTAGTAGTGTAATTTTTTTCTCTAGTTTTCTTTCTATAATAAAGGAGCAAGTGCTTCAAGCGGTTCATTGATTGGAAGTAACACCAAGATGTGGGGTATCTAGTGTTTTGGATCGGTTGTTTTCGATTATTCAAGAATATGCGACTGAACGTTTATCGATGCAAATGACCAAGTATGATTATCCGATGATCCATATATCAAATGGGGTCGGCTATTTGAACACAAAATTAAACACAAAGAGAGAAACACAAAGCCTCCACCATTGGATTTGTTTGTCCTTATGTAGAGAGTGTAATTCATTGGAGGATCCAATGGTTGAGATTTATTGTGTGCAATTTTGTATTTTCATTTTGTGTCTAAATAGAATTTCCCATATCAAATACAAACAACACTATGGAATACCGGTCAGACAAACTAAGCAGAATCACACTTCAGGATACACTAAGTATTAAATTGGTATTAACACTATTTTATGGATCGGTACCAATCCACTGTTTTTCCTAGGATTATTCAATTTCAACAAGCATCATTAGATACCCGGTAAATACCATGGAGACTTCATGAACCAACTTCAGAAACACGAAGCCACCACTCACAAAACGTCACACTACGAATCACATGGCTCATCTTGAAACTAAATCATATTAGCACCTATCTGATGCATATAGGGATCAATACCGATCCAAGAAACAGTTGAATTGTGAGCCCAGATCTTTATGGCGAGGTGGTCTTCATCTTGAAACCACATGGAGGAATTTCAATGCTATCTGATGTCGCCTATGCCTATAAATGACGGTTGCTTTAGGGAAAACTGGATCTTTAGCTCTACATCTTCTCTAACTAAATTGTACTTAATCCCTACTGATCAAAGATCTATAAACACTGAATTCTAGTAATAAAATGATTCAAAGTTAAAAATGGTCTTAGGAAATTTAAAGTCGAACCACTATAAAAATATGTATGTTTGTTTTAGTTGCATTTATACATTAGTTCCTCTGTTTAATTTTTGTTTATTTACTTATTATTCTCTACTCTTCTTATTTTTAGTGTTTGGACCAATTCTAGTTTAAACATTTTGGTGCTTTCACAAAGAGAGAATTCTCGGTGGTTACGAATTTAGTTGTCTACTTATGCATCCTTGTATCAGTGAGGTAGATCTGATTCTCTTCTTCTAGTTTTCCTACTACTACTCAGATTTGAAAGAAATATACAACAAAGAGCTCAATTCTACCATGGCTCCAATGAAATCTACAACATCACATGCTGCAACCAATGAAAATTTGGACAATGCTAGTGTTCATCAACAGGATCAGAATACTTTTGCCACTACGACTGCCCTAAATTCAACGGATCCAGTCACCAGAGAGGTTCTAGAGAGCTTGATGAAGTGTCTTTAAAATACTTAATAACGCTTGAATGAGCTAATTTAGAACAATAAAAATCTCATGAACCAGTTGACCTAGGAAAATAGAGCTAATATCCAACCGCTTGATGCAAATATAAGAGACCCAACTTCTATCGATTATGAGTCTGAACACTCATCCTCCTCATAGCATAGCCATTAAGATCAACATCGTTGGATGAGAGGATATAATGTTGGAAACTCAACACATCAAAACAGGGCCAGTTCTGGCCAATGACGTTGGATCAGCGCCAATCCAGTCATAATGGCCAAAACAAATCAAGTACACACGAAGGCTAGAGTTTCCCCTGGCCATTTAATGCTTCCTACTCATTTTTTGATCGAGGATGCCTGGAACAATGGAAATGCTACCATTCCATCCCTGTGGAATACTTTTGGAAATGTTTCACAAATGGTTCTCCTAGCACAGTGTGAACCAAGAGATGTAATATAATCATAGGACGACTACAAATAAGCAGCAAACATTAAAACTTCAAATCTTACTGTGGCAATCATATTGATTACATTGGAAAATCCGGGGTACTTCAATCAGGACAAGGCAGTTAGCCGAAGCCACATTTCATTTATGGAAAATATTCTAAGTGAATAATATCCTCAAAAGGTGCCTACGATGATTGTTTATGCAGGAAACAACAACCTATTAAGGTATACGTGGAAGATGAGCTTGTGAAGTCATAGTGATCAAATGACAACGTCAATGACTTGGATAAGATGTTTAGTGTCTCCGCATATACGGAATGAAACTCAATCCGTTGAAATGTTTTTTGAGCGTTGCATCAGGAAAATTATTGAGTTTCATTGTCAAGCCCGTGGAGTTAAAGCCATTCCCAAGGAAATCACGGCAATTTGAAATATCTAAGTTCCATAGAATATCAATGACATGCATAATCTTAATGGGGAATTAACTGCCCTGAGTCAATTTATTTCTCGAGCTACAGAAAAATTCATTCCTTTCTTTGATTTGATCAAAAGGGGAAATCGTAGATTCACATGGATGCCAGATTGGATTAATGCGTTCTAGGACTTTGTGATTCACTTATGGAGAACTCTAATTAGTGTCTTATGTGGATCTAGTCATCTACTTTGTTGTTTCGATACAAGCCATCAATCATGCACTTTTGGGCAAAGAACATATGATCTACGGTAGAAGGTTAACAAGTGATGAAAGTGACTATCCAAAGCTAGAGAAGCTTGCCTACTGCCTGCTATTCTCCTTTAGGATGTTATATCCCACTTTCCAGGCTTATGTTTCGAAGTATACGCTGACTAGTTACCAAGACAGGTACTGCAACGAACTAAGGCATTTGAAAGGTTATTGAAATGGAATATTGGACAGAGCCTATTCGATATCAATTACCTTCCTTAAAGAGCAATCCATAAAAAAAACATTGGAAGAATTCATCGATGAATTCACTGCACCAAATGGTTCTTAGGAAAGTAGTGAACCATCAACTGTTCAATGGAAACTGTATGTGGATGGAGCACCAAACGATCAATGTTATGACACAAAGTCATATTAGTAATGCCTGAGGAATGCTTAATCTGCTACACATTGAGACTCCCCTTTCAGACCACTAATGATGATGTTGAACATGGAGCTCTAATAATCTAGCTTAAAATTTCCAATGATTTACGAATGTCATTCAAATTTCTTTGATTTCTAACTCGTCATTTTCCAAGTATGGAAAGAGTTTCAGGCTAAAGGAGCACGACTCGCTCCTTATCTTAACTGACTACGTGGACTTCTTAATGACATTGAACATTACGCCATACCATAATAGAGCAGAATGAGAAAGAAGACTCTTTGGCTAAGCTGGCCAGTTTAGAGAAAGCACATAACATGGGCTTGATTCCAGTTGAAATACTAGAAGCTCTATATCGATCTGATGGAAGTTGATTGGATGCTAACGACAGAGCCTAAAAGGAGTCATGAATGATTCCGATTGAATATAAATTCTATAAGGGATCCTTCCTGAATGGAAAAAATGGGAAAAGGTTAATCCTTCGAATGACCTCGCGGTACATCATTCAAGAAGGAAAATTATACAAGAAGAGTTTCTCTTTCTCGTTAATTTTGGTGTATCACCACTGACAAATAATCATTCATCATGGGAAATCCCCAAAATGCCAACATCATGAAGCTTCTAATTTTGTCTTTATCTACTAATTAGTCATGTAGAATGCATGAAGCCTTTTTTGTCTCATCCAAATAGTGCGTTAGCCACTAATATGAAGCCTTAAGCGTAAGTGGGTTAGTTGAGAGATGGGGTCCTCCACTTTCCATTGAACGAATTATTTCTTTCCCTCCTCTTGTGTATATGAATACTTTTCTTCATATCTGCATATGCATACATTATTTTTGCTCCTAAACTCCTATAAGAGACAACTACAAGGAACAAGTAAATGATATCACAAATTAAAACATGCAAAATTTACCGTTTTATACCTAAAATGAGTGATGATTTGGAAAACATTTAAATCATGGCCTGATCATGTAAAATACCCAAAAATGTTCATGTATACAACTAAACAAAAATAAATATGTGAATGTAAATAAATATTTTTTTTAAATGAATAAGAAATAAAATTGCATTAAAATGAAAATTACATAAGAGGAAAATTGCTAAGTAGCCATGAAAGAAAAAGAGAGCTTTGGTCCTCTAAACTAAAACTAACTAAAAGAGAGGATAAAAAAGAGAGGATCAATTTACATGAAACACGGGGATATATATATATATATATATATATATCCCCGTGTTTCATGTAAATGGATCAAACCCTAAAATCCTAATCACTCATCATCGGAAATCCTCAAAATGCCCACTTCATGAAGCTTTTGATTTTGTCTTTAGCCATTAATCCATCATGTAGAATTCATGTAGCCATTTTTGTCTCATCTAAATAGTGCATTAGTCACTAATATGAAGCCTTAAGAGTAAGTGGGTTAGTTAAGAGGTGGGATCCTCCACTTTCCATAGAATGAATTATTTCTTTCCTCCTCTTGTGTATATGCATGCTTTTCTTCATATCTTCATGTGCATACATCATTTTTGCTTCTAAATTCCTACAAGAGACAACTACGAGGAACAAGTAAATGATATCACAAATTAAAACATGCACAATTTACCATTTTACACCTTAAATGAGTGATGATTTGGAAAACATTTAAATCATGGCTTGATAACATAAAATACCCAAAAATGTTCATTTATTCAACTAAAGAAGAATAAATATATGAATATAAATATACATTTTTACATACACATTAACACACCAAACGAGAGTTATGTGGAGTACACGAAGGTGAATGCGGTCTCCACATTATGCGACAAATTACGACAAAGAAAATACCCCATATAGTTATTATTGGTAACCTATTAATCAAGGTGCAGCTGAATACACATGACTTTATGATAAATGCTAAAGACTAGCCAAAATTCTGAGGGCTGCACCGTTGAAAATTACTCAAATGGTTAGTCCATAGTTTGGGAGATTGACATCATCGATAAACTATTGATGTCAAAAAGTGGCATGATGTATGCAATAATCGCAGTTGATTACTTCACTAAGTAGGTAGAAAATAAGCCATCAACTACAATCTCAACGAAGAAAGTAATTAAGTTGATAGTCCAGAATAACATTTGTCAATTTGTCTCTCCAAAATTTTTATTGAAAATGAAACTCAATTCAACAATTTAGAATTCAATAACTTCTATCAGTGCCAATGCATTGAAAAGTGATTTGTGGTAGTTGCTCATTCTCATGCCAATAGAAAAGTAGAATAGGTAAATAAAATCATTAAATCCATTATGAACTAGCATTGGGAAGAGGCTAAAGGAAAGTCGGTTGATGGATTTCCATTAGCCTTATAGGCATATAGAACCACTTACAAGTCCCCATCTGGTCACAGGCTCTAAAGCCATCATCCCAGTTGAATTGGAGGTCCCATCTCACCAAGTGACATTATAATCCTAGAAATAACTGAGATTTCCTCTTGGAATCTATCGTCATGATCTATAAGAAGTGGGAAGATGTCGACTTAAGAAAAGTTACCCATAGATGCTAAGTCGCCTGGTATTATAGAATCATGGTTCGGCCAAAAATCTTCAAAACTAGTGATCTCATCTAGAAGCGATTCACAAACCATGCTCACCTGATGCCGAGATAGGAATGACCATATGTCATTAAATAGAGGATTGAAGATGGAAATTTCAAGATAATGATTGTCGATGGTGCTGAGCTACTAACTGCTTGGAATAACAAAATCATATGATGATATTTCTCTTAGCATTAATTACATTCATTTATACTTTATTTTGCTATATTTCCAAGTAATGTGATAAGGCAAAAACACCAAACCCTTTCTCGTTTTTATTAAAACCTCTTGATTCCTCGCATTTGTGACATATTAAAACATAATATAATAACTATGATACAACCAACTAACATTCACGTATATTAAATGCCTATATACCAGTACCTAGAGTGTGGTACTGACACATTATCTTAAGTCCATTATTAGACTCATAGAAAATGAGCGTGTCTCTATTACTTATTAACTAACTATTTCTTACAATTCGACGAGCAGAGTATAAACTAATAGTGCATGTAAATAAACAATCTAGTCACCAATTCACGGCTTGAAACATGACGAGGCTTATAATTTAGAATAGATGTTATCCAACCAATTCCATCCCACGTTCCAACAGGAGGGGTATATATTTAATACGGATGTGATTCAACCAGCTGCTAAATAATTCTGTTCCACAATTCGACGTAAGGAGAACAAATCCAGAACTTAAGTGACTCAATTATTCATTTGCTGACTCTAACCTAAATCACCGACTAGAGTATATAAATTTGGCTGAGAAAATAAGACATCCACATAGATTCGGTCGCATTCTGATAGGATGCATGAATGTAAACATTCGTAGATTTGGATATGATGCTCAATTATGAAGCTTTTTGGTTAAATTCTCATGCAACTTAATTAAGGCTACGATCAAAAGGATGCCTGTAACAACCCGTATTTTTCAACAACCTGTAATAATGAAAATCGAGGCAGAATTTAATTATAAAATCTGAATCAAGGGAAACGGGCTATGCCATTGCGTTCGTCTCGGAAAAATACGCGAAATAGAGTCCGAGTTTTCGAAAATCGGAGTCCGTATGACCCAGTTAAGGCCCATTGAAGTTTGCAGAAAATTGCTTAGTAAAAATCAGATTCAAATTTAAGGAATTGGGCCAGCTGGGCCAAGGCGGGGGAATTCCCGCCAGGGGCCCCATGTCGACAGGCCTGTCGACAGGGTCCCCAGGGGGTCGACTGCCCTGTCGACAGCCCTGTCGACAGGGGGTAGCCAGGCAGATTAGCCTGGCGCACCTCTTTGGTTTGGGCTTGGTCTGGGCTTGGTTGTGTGGTCTGGTTCTGGAGAGTTCCTAAATCTGACGGGCCAAAATTCACCTAGGGTTAATCCTATGGTCTAAATCACTCTAATCTTCTATAAATAAGCCTCTAACCTACCCTAAATCATTCATTAATCATCCTAGCAACAAAACTATGCCAAAATCTAAACTCTCATGGCCTCCACCTAAAACCCTAGCCTCCAAATCTCTTCATTAATAATTCCTAAGTAATTTTCCATGCATACAAGCATATTTAGGCTTGTATGATCCTCCTTAGCTTGCATTAAAGGCTTGTTTTTCAATTAGCATCATAAAGGAGGAGTCTTGATCAAGTTTGCTTGCATTTGGGGGTCTTAATTAGTTGCATAAGGGGTTTCTTGCGTTTGTTATACTCATTTGAGTCCGCATAAGCATTGTAAGCCCTCTTACCCTCATTTTAGAAACTATAAAGTTAATGTATGATGAAAGTTGGGGGTTTATGTATGTTTATTGAGTTGTGCATGTAATGCAAGGGTACTAAGCCATGATTTGCAAATCTATTAAGTTATGCATGTATACTAAGCCATGATTTGCAAGATTTATAAGTTATGCATGTTTATGCAAGTTTGTTAAGCCATGATTTGTATGTTTACTAAGTTATGCATGTTTATGCAAGTTTGCTAAGCCATGATTTGTACGCTTATTGAGTTGTGCATGTTTATGCAAGTTTAAAATGACAAGTTGTGCATGTTTTGACAAGTTGTGCATGTTTTGGCAAGTTGTGCATGTTTATGCAAGTTTAAAATGACAAGTTGTGCATGTTTTGACAAGTCGTGCATGTTTTGACAAGTTGTGCATGTTTATGCAAGTTTAAAATGACAAGTTGTGCATGTTTGACAAGTTATGCATGATTATGGCAATATGCAAGTTCATTATGCTAAGTTATGCAGGTTTAACATGTTATGCATGTTTTATGGTAATATGCAAGTTCACTACGCTAAGTTGTACAAGTCTAACATGTTATGCATGATTGTTGTGCAAGTTTATCATGTATGTTGTGCCAAGATTCCCTCTTCCTATCCTTTATGCGTTACTACGAGTATGTAAGCGATAGAATGACGTTGGGGGTTTGGGTAAACTTAAAATACATGAAAATATAAGATTGGGAATTTACCTATTAAGTTAGGTCTACCCCTTGGGAATTTACCTATTAAGTTAGGTCTACCCAAGTAATTGTTTGACTTGTGATTATGTTTTGAAATGAAGTGGACATGACACTTAGAAAACAAAAGTGTGGCCAACTCGAGGTTGGGTTGAGTTTGTAGCGTAATTCTACCCGGAACCGACCGGCTTAACTAGTGGCTACAAACAATAGGACCCAATGTGAGAAGTTGGTCATGTGGTGCCAAAAACCCGAGGTTAGACTAAGTTGTGGTGTAAACCTACCCGGACCCGCCCGGCCTAACTAGTAACCACAACAAGGTCTAATGTGAGAGGTTGAGGTGCATTAAGTTAATTAATGCCTCATGATTAGGGTTAAGTCAGGGTCCACTAATACTTAACCAATTTGGGGATTCGAGGGATTAGAACGTGGTTAAGTTGTGAACCGTTGGTAACACTTAACTAGTTTAATCCATTTGGGAGTTCAAGGGATTAGAATGGGGTTAAGCCACACTTAACCAGTTTAATCCAGGATTAGTGAAGGGTTAAATCACACTTAACCCTCTTGGGAAACCCTAGCAACGTGGTCTGTTCTAACAGTAATCCCAGTTGGGTATCATTCACAACCCTAGAAGCTAGGCTAGGGCGGGGCACGATTACTGGCGGATGTAAGCGACCAAAGGGCGATGGCCGAGTGGTACAGCGGTGCGGGTCCGGCGGGCTACGGACGTGCACGTAGTCCGATGTTGGACAAACTCGAGGCACGGGTACCAGTAGATTAGAGCTGTGCATTATTGCTTAAGTGTCTGGGGTTAACACCCGAGGGCTTGATACACCCAAAGGTGGACCCAGCACAGTCTAACTACAACCATACGTGGGCCATATGGACACCAACACTTGACGTGTTAGGCTTATAGGGAGCCGATCGACTAGACCGTTGGGTTGGACCTTATACTAAGGTCACTTCATGTTATTAGGCCAAAGTTTGGGCTAAGGGATCAATACCTGTTATGTTGGTTTGCTAGTACACCGTGGTGCAAAAACTTAACCTTGTTTTATGCGATGATACCTCTATCTATCTTGTAGGTAATTTACCATGCCAGTATGTTGTTATCTATGATCATCTCAGTTTCCATCATGATGTTAACTTTATTAGTTTATAGACTGACCGTAGCAGGGCTTACTCAGTCTTTTTGACTGACCCGTTTTGTTTCGCCTCTTTTCTTCCGTTTCCCCCCCCCCCAGGTTCTCAGGGAGGGAATACAAGAGCCTAGCCTGGATCTTAGCTGCTTTCTTGGATAGCTCAAGTATGCCTTGGACTTGAGTCGCTATGGTTTATCACTCTTATTTGGGGATAGTACTTATGTATTTTCAGTTTATCAGATGATGTATTTATCTAGACTTGTAAATTCGGGAAAGTGACATTTTGATGTACCAGACTTGTGTTTTGAAATGGTTTATAAATCTTCCGCTGTTTTATTTACATACTCTGTTTATTTATATATATGTCATGTCCTGCCTTGCTATATCACTATGCATGTTTACCAATAATGCCCCTCCAAAGCTAGTGCATTCCTTTGTGAGTGACCCTAGTGGAGGTGGGGTGTTACATTTGGTATCAGAGCATATGGTTTACGAGAAGGGATAAAAAGGTTTTTAAAACTCTTTGAAAAACTATTTTCAAAACCAAGTATAAAGTATTTTCCAAAGAAAAGTCTAGTTATTTTTAAAAGGCTATTCCCCAAAAGCCATTAGCACTATCCTTTGACTCCTCGTTTGAATTCTTTTCTTTTCGTTTCCAGCATGTCTGATAATCCCATCTTGCCCGGAGGAGTAATGATACCCGATTGGTTTCGTCGGTACTTGGAAGTCACGGCACCGGTCCCGGGTGTCCCTAATGTTGTCTCCCCAGTCGAGGCCGCTGTTCCTCCTTCTCCTCCCGTAGCTGATGTTCCTCTTCTCCCTCAGCCTCCACAAGCGGATTTCGCGGAAACTTGCAAGAACTTTAAGAGGATGGGTGGCAAGAATTTTAATGGAACAGAGACTTTTGTAGAAGCAGGGAATTGGTTGAAAGAGACCGAAGATCTTTTAGCCACCTTTGATATAGGTGACCGCAGGAAGGTTTTACTAGCAGTATGGTTGCTAAAGGAAGAAGCTGCACGTTGGTGGGTAGTCACCACCGCTACTAGGCCAATTGAGACTTGGGATGACTTTAGAGGAAGGTTTGGACTGAGATTCTTATCACTGAAGCAAGGGGACATGACTATTAGGGAATACATAGATAAGTTTAATCAACTGGCTCGTGTCAATTTAGACTTGGTTAATACAGCCCAGAAGAAGGCCCTACACTTTGCTCTAGGATTAAACGAGCCATTACACGGTTTGGCCATGTCTCATATACCCTTAGGGGCGACTTTCGAGAGTTTAGTGAATTTGGCCCTACTTCAAGAAGAAGATAACAATGACAAGAAAGAGGTCAAGGCAAATGAGTCTCAAGGCAAGAGAGTAAATTCCGGGAAATGGGGCAAGAATAACCACAACCGCAAGGACAAGCCAAGAGGGAATATAAAATGTAACTTTTGTGGTAACGTTGGACATATGGCTAAGGAATGTAGGAAGAAGGAAAAGAGAAAGCGGGGCGAATGCTTCATTTGTGGTGAGTTTGGACATTTCAGCAAGGATTGCCCGAGGAAACAAGGGCAAGGTCAGACTCAGTGTGCAGGACTATCTGGAGGGCGAATTCATCCCCTCAACCCCGTTCTTCCAGCTCATGATAGAGGTAGTGTTTCTGTTGAAAATCTTGTTTACATTTTCTGATTTTCCCTATTCGAACTTTGTTTGATTCTGGCACATCGCATAGTTTTATTTCATCTGATCTAGTTGAAAGTTTTGCACCTAAGTACTAGTGTAGTTGATGATCCCGTATGTGTTTCAAATCCAATTGGGGGTTCTGCCCGTTTGTCTATGGTCTGAGTGGATTTGAAAATTTCTATCTTGAGTATAGAATTCTCGTAGGATGTTTATATTCTCGGATTCAGGGGATATGGGTTGGTTTTGGGCATGGAATGGTCGTCCTGTTTTGGGCCATTCTGGGTTTTTGTATATAGGGTGTGGGGCTCATAACTCGCCTCGGTAATACCCTAGAAATTTCTAGCAACCCTATGGGTCCCGTCATG
The DNA here is from genome assembly GCA_030737875.1 of Allium sativum. Taxonomy (NCBI): domain Eukaryota; kingdom Viridiplantae; phylum Streptophyta; class Magnoliopsida; order Asparagales; family Amaryllidaceae; genus Allium; species Allium sativum. Next base: position 25,994 of record JASFAX010003479.1, on the reverse strand, counting down.
TTATGTTATCTTGAATCCCTCAACTCGTCTATCGATAGTTTGAAAATCTTTGAGGGTGGTCCGAGAATATCCTGATATCTTGGGCAAAGTGAAGGGGTTACCCTTAGACGTGGGATAGATTTCCGTATTATCTGGTTGGTAATACCAAGCCAGTTTCGTGACCGGATAGGCACGTGACCTCACGAGGTGAGAGTAAGAAAGCAAGTCAAGGAGTTGCTTGGGAAGAACTTCCTGAGACGAGGCATTTCCGAGTAGGGTGCTCCAGTAGTATTCGTTACTAATATGGATAGTTTGCTTCGCTTACATGTTGAAAAGAATAGACAACCGTTACCAGGGATCGATGATTTGTTTGATCAGCTGGTAGGAGCATCCGTTTTCTTTTGACCTAGCTACCGGATTCCATCAGCTTAGGATGGCTGAGGATGGAATTGACAAGACTGCGTTTAGGACTCTAGATGGATTTTTAGAAGGGCTAGTCATGCTATTTGGTTTGACGGATGCACCCGCATATTACGTGGACTTGATGGGTAGGGTGTTTAGGGAGTCCTTGAACAAGTTTGTCGTGGTCGTCGTAGACGATATTTTGATCTCCTCAAAAGAACGAGGAAGAACATGCTATACATCTCAAAGAGGAGATGGATACGCTTAGAGCCACCGGATTGAAGGTCAAGTTCTCCGAATGCCACTCTGGTGGAAAGAAGTTGGATTTCTTGGGCACATAGTTCTTAAGTAAGGCTTAGCGGTGGGTTCCGCTAAAGTGGTTGCGGGTTAAGACCGGAAAGCTCTGAGAAGGGCAATTGAAGTAAGAAGCTTCCTCCGTTTGGCTAGTTAGTTGGCATTCCTGGGGGCTTAGACTTACTCTTCTGGATCAAGAAAGGGAGTATGGGTATGTGGGTCATAATAGGTAGACTCACGAAGAGTGCTCATTTCAGTCCGGTGAAGAGCGAGAGGATTGCATCATCGTTAGCAACGGTTCATCCTCAAGAAGTTGGCCAGTTTTGAAATAGCCTACAGGAAGCCATGGGTAGGCAACTGAATCTAGGCATGGCCTATCACTCATAGGCGGATGGTTCATTTCGATTTAAGTATGAGTTATAGAAAAATCACGTTTATAAGGGCAATTGGCAACGTGGATTGGTATTTTCAAGAAAAGTTCTGTTGCATGGAATACTTTATAGTAAGTAGACGAGATCCAGGATTCACTGATGAATTTTGGAGAGCTTGCATAAAATCATAAGGTTATAGTATGGTTAGGCCAAGAATACAGAAGGGAGAATAAGTGGAAAAGAAAGACGAGAGGCAATAATGAAATGAGTTCCAACTCGAATTTGGGAAATAGGAGTTAGGAAGCCAAGGAATCATGAAGTGAAAGATAGTCAAAGCACAATGGAGTTAAGCTCAAGGAAACGTGACTAAGAAGAGTGAAGACTAGATACGCGCATCATATCTCTTTTAAGAGTGCATCCTTGATCCTTGTTTTTCTGTGGAGCTTGCTTGCAAGTTACCTTTTGTATATATCCTCTCGGTCCCATTCTCGATCTTATTTCTGTTGTAAACTCCATAAGGGGGTTAAGACTCATCGGTTAGTACTATATGTCAAAGTTTGAATGGATTTCTTGTAATCCAAAAAGGAGTTTATCTAGTTTATCGTGTCTATCTTATCATGAGAACCTTAGGTAGAAACCCTTTTGGTTGAAACATGTGTTTGAAACATGTTATGCTTGATGGTTGCAAGTGGCTGCAAGTGTTTGCAAGTGGTTGCTCGTGGATGCATTATACACGATTAGGCACTAGATCGGCTCACACACTCTTCATGTTGCATATGCATGAGTGTTTATGTTTATCCATGATTGAAACTTATCGTGTTATCACATGGATGTTGCATATGGGTGGATGTTATGTGCACTCATATAGATACTATGAATTTAGGAATTTGCATACATATGGATTCATTTCACTGACATACATATGCATTAAGGAGGTTTACTGTATCAGTAACCGCCTGACTTTCACTGACATACATATGCATTAAGGAGGTTTACTGTATCAGTAACCGCCTGATCTTTGCATTAGATAAGTACATATACACACACTTTTGCATATGTTCATACCACATTTAGAATCTTTTAAGGACAATGATTGCTCGTGGATGATGCTTTGAGTAGATGGACGATTGGATGGTAGGATACGTTCTTCCTAACTTGAAGATTTCGGGGACGAAATCCTTTAAGGAGGGGAGAATGTAACAACCCGTATTTTTCAACAACCTGTAATAATGAAAATCGAGGCAGAATTTAATTATAAAATCTGAATCAAGGGAAACGGGCTATGCCATTGCGTTCGTCTCGGAAAAATACGCGAAATAGAGTCCGAGTTTTCGAAAATCGGAGTCCGTATGACCCAGTTAAGGCCCATTGAAGTTTGCAGAAAATTGCTTAGTAAAAATCAGATTCAAATTTAAGGAATTGGGCCAGCTGGGCCAAGGCGGGAGAATTCCCGCCAGGGGCCCCATGTCGACAGGCCTGTCGACAGGGTCCCCAGGGGGTCGACTGCCCTGTCGACAGGGGGTAGCCAGGCAGATTAGCCTGGCGCACCTCTTTGGTTTGGGCTTGGTCTGGGCTTGGTTGTGTGGTCTGGTTCTGGAGAGTTCCTAAATCTGACGGGCCAAAATTCACCTAGGGTTAATCCTATGGTCTAAATCACTCTAATCTTCTATAAATAAGCCTCTAACCTACCCTAAATCATTCATTAATCATCCTAGCAACAAAACTATGCCAAAATCTAAACTCTCATGGCCTCCACCTAAAACCCTAGCCTCCAAATCTCTTCATTAATAATTCCTAAGTAATTTTCCATGCATACAAGCATATTTAGGCTTGTATGATCCTCCTTAGCTTGCATTAAAGGCTTGTTTTTCAATTAGCATCATAAAGGAGGAGTCTTGATCAAGTTTGCTTGCATTTGGGGGTCTTAATTAGTTGCATAAGGGGTTTCTTGCGTTTGTTATACTCATTTGAGTCCGCATAAGCATTGTAAGCCCTCTTACCCTCATTTTAGAAACTATAAAGTTAATGTATGATGAAAGTTGGGGGTTTATGTATGTTTATTGAGTTGTGCATGTAATGCAAGGGTACTAAGCCATGATTTGCAAATCTATTAAGTTATGCATGTATACTAAGCCATGATTTGCAAGATTTATAAGTTATGCATGTTTATGCAAGTTTGTTAAGCCATGATTTGTATGTTTACTAAGTTATGCATGTTTATGCAAGTTTGCTAAGCCATGATTTGTACGCTTATTGAGTTGTGCATGTTTATGCAAGTTTAAAATGACAAGTTGTGCATGTTTTGACAAGTTGTGCATGTTTTGGCAAGTTGTGCATGTTTATGCAAGTTTAAAATGACAAGTTGTGCATGTTTTGACAAGTCGTGCATGTTTTGACAAGTTGTGCATGTTTATGCAAGTTTAAAATGACAAGTTGTGCATGTTTGACAAGTTATGCATGATTATGGCAATATGCAAGTTCATTATGCTAAGTTATGCAGGTTTAACATGTTATGCATGTTTTATGGTAATATGCAAGTTCACTACGCTAAGTTGTACAAGTCTAACATGTTATGCATGATTGTTGTGCAAGTTTATCATGTATGTTGTGCCAAGATTCCCTCTTCCTATCCTTTATGCGTTACTACGAGTATGTAAGCGATAGAATGACGTTGGGGGTTTGGGTAAACTTAAAATACATGAAAATATAAGATTGGGAATTTACCTATTAAGTTAGGTCTACCCCTTGGGAATTTACCTATTAAGTTAGGTCTACCCAAGTAATTGTTTGACTTGTGATTATGTTTTGAAATGAAGTGGACATGACACTTAGAAAACAAAAGTGTGGCCAACTCGAGGTTGGGTTGAGTTTGTAGCGTAATTCTACCCGGAACCGACCGGCTTAACTAGTGGCTACAAACAATAGGACCCAATGTGAGAAGTTGGTCATGTGGTGCCAAAAACCCGAGGTTAGACTAAGTTGTGGTGTAAACCTACCCGGACCCGCCCGGCCTAACTAGTAACCACAACAAGGTCTAATGTGAGAGGTTGAGGTGCATTAAGTTAATTAATGCCTCATGATTAGGGTTAAGTCAGGGTCCACTAATACTTAACCAATTTGGGAATTCGAGGGATTAGAACGTGGTTAAGTTGTGAACCGTTGGTAACACTTAACTAGTTTAATCCATTTGGGAGTTCAAGGGATTAGAATGGGGTTAAGCCACACTTAACCAGTTTAATCCAGGATTAGTGAAGGGTTAAATCACACTTAACCCTCTTGGGAAACCCTAGCAACGTGGTCTGTTCTAACAGTAATCCCAGTTGGGTATCATTCACAACCCTAGAAGCTAGGCTAGGGCGGGGCACGATTACTAGCGGATGTAAGCGACCAAAGGGCGATGGCCGAGTGGTACAGCGGTGCGGGTCCGGCGGGCTACGGACGTGCACGTAGTCCGATGTTGGACAAACTCGAGGCACGGGTACCAGTAGATTAGAGCTGTGCATTATTGCTTAAGTGTCTGGGGTTAACACCCGAGGGCTTGATACACCCAAAGGTGGACCCAGCACAGTCTAACTACAACCATACGTGGGCCATATGGACACCAACACTTGACGTGTTAGGCTTATAGGGAGCCGATCGACTAGACCGTTGGGTTGGACCTTATACTAAGGTCACTTCATGTTATTAGGCCAAAGTTTGGGCTAAGGGATCAATACCTGTTATGTTGGTTTGCTAGTACACCGTGGTGCAAAAACTTAACCTTGTTTTATGCGATGATACCTCTATCTATCTTGTAGGTAATTTACCATGCCAGTATGTTGTTATCTATGATCATCTCAGTTTCCATCATGATGTTAACTTTATTAGTTTATAGACTGACCGTAGCAGGGCTTACTCAGTCTTTTTGACTGACCCGTTTTGTTTCGCCTCTTTTCTTCCGTTTCCCCCCCCCCCCAGGTTCTCAGGGAGGGAATACAAGAGCCTAGCCTGGATCTTAGCTGCTTTCTTGGATAGCTCAAGTATGCCTTGGACTTGAGTCGCTATGGTTTATCACTCTTATTTGGGGATAGTACTTATGTATTTTCAGTTTATCAGATGATGTATTTATCTAGACTTGTAAATTCGGGAAAGTGACATTTTGATGTACCAGACTTGTGTTTTGAAATGGTTTATAAATCTTCCGCTGTTTTATTTACATACTCTGTTTATTTATATATATGTCATGTCCTGCCTTGCTATATCACTATGCATGTTTACCAATAATGCCCCTCCAAAGCTAGTGCATTCCTTTGTGAGTGACCCTAGTGGAGGTGGGGTGTTACAATGCCTTGATAGTGGCTCATTCAATCGATAGTCGGGCCTATGAGCGCAAGTAACAAGGTACAAGTACATTGAAACAAAAATGCAATTGCTCGAACACTTAATTATAAGAGGGCTTTACAAATGAAACTAAGCCTTTATTTACATTAAAACTTAGGAATAATCAAGTACAAGTCTTTTCTCTTAACTCAAACCAAAAGCAAGGGTTAACGACCCAGAATTTATTAAGAATTATTTAGTGGATATTAAATGTTTAAAACAATTTATTTTAAGAATTTAGGAATTGAAATTTATTTAATTTAATGTTTGAACGTATAATTTATAATATAATTAAAAACGAGCTCGCAGTGGTGCGGTAGCTCGTATTATTACGTTTTGAACTTTAAATGTATACAGAATTCAATACTAGTCGGAATTTGATGTGACAAGAAACGTTAGAATCTGTTTAACTATATCTTTCTAACGAATGTGAAAAATCGAGATTTCATCGTATAAATTGTAAGTTATGTCCAAATCAAATTTCCAAAAAGTCGATGTGGAATCTTTTATAAACATTGAAATTTATTTAATATAATAAAAAGGATTTTCATATAAATTGAATTCCGTTTGACTAGAAAAACGAAATTTTGAGATATAAACCCAAGTATGTTTATTTTGGAACTATATAATATTCTATTTAAATATATATAATGATAATAATTAGTTTATTATTAATTTGAATAGTTTTGGAATTAAATAATATTATAGTAATATTACATAGGCCTTACAAATAGCTATTTTGTTGGATAGTAAATTATTGCCTGATTCCAAATTTTGCACCCGTCGGAGTAGTTTTGTGGCCGTGCATAATTAAAATGTGAACCGATTGATAATTCGAGCTCGAACTGGAGTTTTTTGAGCAAGCAGACTCGGAATTCGACGAAACAAGTTTCATTAGGACCGTAATAACAAGCCATAGATGCATATTAATTTTCACCCTGAACGGAGTTCATATGTTCCCGTGCAAATTTTTAAGCGACGAACGGAGGCAATGACAACTAATGTATTAATAAACTAATAAATGAAACTTTACGCGCAAGCTACCCTGTACCCTATAAGTATACCCCAAACCAACCATTCTCCTCCTCCACATTTGGCAGTCGATATTTTGCATTAAAGGCCCTCCCTCCATTTTAATTTTTATCTCCAAATTGGTTAGGAATTAACCAAAGTATCCAACATGAAATTTAGAGTACTCGATGAGGGCTACATGCTGTAAAAATTTGGTGGCAAACAAGTGAGGAGTTTGCCGGAATCTTGGTTTGAAGGTGATAGGGCATGTATTGGTTTTCGCAAGATTGCGACTGAACCTTCGAGAGTTAGACAAAGTGCCCAACTATGAAGTTGGAGAGGGTAGACCGAGCTATACCTTTGTAGTTGGGGGTTTGGCCAGAAACGATGGGTGGTGGTCGGAATATGGATATGAACGGCGACGTCGAGCATCGATCACATGCAAATAGGGAACGAATTGGAGGAAGTGATCAACAAGAAAGTTCTTTGTCCAGGTGAGGTGAAGGTGCATGTCAAATTTAGGGTTGATTGGTTGAGCGTGGCGGCCAGAAATTTCCTCGAACGACGCGGCGTTTGTGGCCATTTTTGGGCCGACCGGTGGCGTATTGTGATCGGGCCCTCTAGGCGTGGGCGTGATTCTCAAGGGGGAGGCGATGGCGGTGGTGGCTCGATGCATGGGGGCCCACAGCGGCGGCGGCAGCGTTCATGGAATGTGAGCAATGGTGAAAACCAGTTTGGGAAGAAGATGAGTATTTTATAAATATTTAATCAATTTAATTTGGGTATTCAAGTTTGAACATTAATATCTTATTCATATGAACTCGAATATTTCGCGAAAGTGGATCCAATTGAGTCGAGAGCTTCACAACAAAACTAATTTGATTGAATTTGAAGCAAGTTGGGATTTTGGGTTAAATTAAGTGAAAATTAGTGTTACGTCCCTATTATGTTTCAAAATTAGGCTCACATCCAGTCATAAACTTGATGTAAATTTGGTCTCTGTTTTCATTTTTACGTGTTATTCATAATATTTGCATACATGTATGCAAATATTCTGAATGAATATTTGCATACATGTATGCAAATATTTTGAATTTTTGCATACATGCATGCAACTATTCTGATAAATATTTGCATGTATGTATGCAAATATTCTAAATTTTTGCATACATGTATGCAAATATTCTGAATGAATATGCAAATATTTTGAATATTTGCATACATGTATGCAAATATTCAAGATATTTGCATACATGTATGCAAATAAAGTTGAACTAATGCTCATGAATTGTTGCAGAAACGTATGCAATTTTCTAAATAGGAAAATAGGGACTAAATTTACAATAAGTTTATGACCGGATGTGAGCCTAATTTTGAAACTTAATAGGGACCTATGCCTAACGACCCTTAAATTAAACCCACGTTTAATTTAATCCAAAAATGATTGTTATTATAACGATCAAAAATCAATGTGAGAACTCCTTGAACTGATTTTAAATGTTATAATAATCTTATCAGATTATATATTGAATGCCTATGATTGCAATGGTTGCTTTCTGGATGATGAACGTTTGTTTACAATTTTAATTATATACTGTTTATGAACATTTAAGCATTAAAAATTATAAACGCTTATCTTATGACTGTTATTGATGATTGATAACTATTATGGGCGTTATTATAAATGTTTACACACATTGATACCACAAATACGAAATAATTTGGGAATTGATTGAGTTTCATTACATTGGGATTGTAAATGAATTTATATTCATTTAAGTGAAATTTGACATAAAAATGGAAATGGGATTTTTAAATCCAACACGATTTGGAAATGAAGTTAAAATTACTTCAAACGACTTTTGAAAAGGTTGAAATGGATTTGAAAGAAACTTGGATTAAAAATGGGTTGTTTTAATTTGAATTACTAGTAAATTTAAAAAGTGAATACGAGTTAGGTATATAAACGACGTTTTTAACTCAAATTGATTTTTCCAATGATCTTATTTATTTTTATAATGAGTATCAGGAAAGTTTGGATTTCAAAATATGATATTTTGAAAATTAATATTATTTTAGTATTATTTTAATATCGAATATTCAATTTTGAGTTATAATTGAAATTGAAGTTTAAACCATTTTTAAATGAATTTATAAATATTTTATAAATACGTTTGAACTAAATTGACGAATTTTATTTTGGATAATAATATGGTTTGAACAGCACTTAGCGTGCAGCGACCGTTCGCGAATTTCGACCATTGACTTCAAATTGATGTACTGAGAGATCCGACCGTCGGATTCTCCCGAAACAAAAATCGTATGGTTTGAAATGAAAAGAGATTTCCAACGATATGCAAAGTTTTAAAATCCAACGGTTAGATTTTGAAATAAGTTCAAAAAATCAATTTTGAATAAAAACAGTGCCAATGCCGTTAGTGACCCGAAAATGGATTTTAATGAAATATGCTATTTTTAAAATAATTAAAACATGGAAAAATAATTAGTAATCACAATTAATGATTTCAAAGTGATTTGGAAAAGAAATATGAAGTTTCGGTCTATATTTTAAATATTCGTTTTTTCAGCTTAACTGGGTGAAAACGGTAAAACGACATTTTGAGATTTGAAGTTAAATATTAACGTTTTCCAATTATTGGTTTATCGGATTTGAAAAATGAGTTTTAAGAAATCTTTTAAGTAAGATTAATATGGAATATATATTTAGATAGAAGTAATCTTCGGATATTTAGTATTGATTACCATTGTGTGTTTACTATTTGAGGAATTTGGAAGATATTTATATTGTTATTCCACTTATGGTGTTCGATGATCATGAGAATTGGTATTGAATATAAGTTGATGTAAATTCTCTTTGAATTCTTATATTTAATATCAATTGGTTTAGGGTTTATCGTGAATCATGTCTTCAATAACATTCTTCTGTGACCCAATTGAAAGTGAAATTATGGAATAAATATTTTAACTAAGATTAACAAAGTTTTCCAAAGTTGAGTTTTCCAATTAATAAATATAATTGGAATTGAATAGAAACCGATTTTGTGATAATCGAGATGGGTCTCCGTGGATAAAGACGTTTACTGTTTAAGCAATTTAAAAGGCTTTGTCATTATTTCATTTATAGTATTTGTCCGATACAGAAATTTATATAGACTATAAACTTATATGATTTCCATTTCTAATGGAAGTATGATTTTGGGTTTGTCATGAATGATGTTTTAAATAACATTTATTCTTTAACCCATGTAAAGGAAAAGATGATTTTCCAAGATTAGTTGAAGTGAAATCTTTAATTAGATTTGAAATGAAAGAAGGTAATTAAACTTACCAAAAATTGAAGGGTGTTATATATGGAGTACTACCAGTTTTTCTCTATGTGATGAATAGAACGGGAAAGGGATAATGATTTTAGGAGTTACATTTTTGTAAGATTCGATAATCCCGATAAGGCTTAGAAACATTGATTTGAGTTAAACCTGAGAAAGAGTTTTTATAATCTTTTGAAATGATTTCCAAGAAAAGATTTAAACAAGAAGTTTAAAGAATGTAAATCTTTGATAAGATTTAAGGGAATAGTTCCCACCGTAAAGAATGATTTGAGTAAATGAATATTCTGAAATGGAATGATATTCATGATATGTTTATATATCAACCATGGTCTGAAAGATGCGCTAGTTATTTCGGAAAGAACAGGTTTCGACCCATTCTGAATAACTATACGATGAGTATTGAAAATACATGAAGATGGCGGTTGAGGACCGAGGATCTTCACATCGTCTGGACTATTTCTCATGTCTCGTTTGGGATGTACACCTAAGATGAGGTTTTAAGTGGTAGCTGTCCAAATGTACTTGTTGATTGCCAAACGTGCAAGGACCTCTCTCCTTAATTGGACAAGGAATAAGGTGCCTTTGGTTTCGTTCATACCTAGAACAGACTTGTAAATGGATGTGTGTATGGCGTTGTATTTAACAACATAGCCAATTGGTCTCTATTGATGTTATATCAGTTGGTAGCGGAGAATGTATTCTTTTATCTTAACGCCCTCCTCTTAGACTTTGGTATTTAGAGGGTTATATATTAATAGACATCGGTTATATGTTGTTAATTGACAATGCGGCACGTTGAGTGCTGCTGGTAGATAGGCCAAAGATTTTGTTGAAAGGCAAAGCTTTATGGGACGTTGACTCTAGGGACTCACACCCTGAATGATATGAAAACAGGATGACGGACAGTAGAGATATGGACTAATGTTTCCTTCTACCTGAAAAGTGATGCCATGGTGTGGAGCCCAGGCAGGTTTACTTATGTGGATGATAGTTGAGGCACCTCGAATAACGGAAAAATACGACCAGGGGAAATTTATGTTCATAAAAGATCCTAATCAGCCACGTTTATTGCTAACTGGCTCTATTGACCCTACGAACTCAATAGTTGACTCCTGGGACATCGTGCTAGAGGTGTTCCAAATGCTGTTAAAAAAATTCCTTTGCCTTGGTTCAATGAAGGAATCCATCTTCCAATACGCGTTTTCATTTTTAGTTGAAACTTAATAGACAACATAATGGGATGGGGCATTATGCGCGCTAAGATTTATACATTTACTTTTGAAAGTGATTACCACACTATGCACTAGAAATAATATCAAAAATATTTTTTTTCCGCGTATCAAGCATGTTTGGCTATTATAAGGTAAAACTCTTTCCTCTGGTTATGTTTGCATTGTGCGATGGGATTTGAGTCATATAATAGCTTCATTTTAAAAAAGCATAGCGAGTTGTTTATGATTTGTATTAATGTGGAGAAAATTCGTTCTATGTAATAGAAACGGCATGGTCCTATAATTTATTGTGTTTTAAAATAAAAGATTATAACTGCTTTAGTTCTCACACCAGTCTTATGACTGATCCGCAGTTTATTATTTCCCATATAAACTCTGGTGCCTATATTTTCTACATGGGCAGCTAGTAGTTTTGGTTTGCCGATATTTTATAGGAAGGTTCTGGGTTAAAGCTGAAGCAAAGTCCTGAACATTTTATTTCTTCCACTGAGAGTTTATGTTTTCCGCAGTGTACATGTTATATTCTGATATAGTTATTTCTGTTGTGCAATGTATTATTTAATGTACTATGGTTGTCTTGAACTCCGATGTAATATTGAAAGATATTAATGAAAAGTCTTTTGTTTCTGTCTGATGTGTTGTATACCTTAATTTAATGTCTCGAGGATTTACCGTTTGGATCAGACTTGTGTGGTTTATAGTCGATTCGAAAGGTAGGAATTTTCGAGCCATTACTGTTATACTCATACAAATGCGACTAACAAAATGCAAAATTATCTATATGAGCTATACAAAAGCATATCTAAATCAACATACTGCCTATTTTCGACTTCTTATGTAAAGGACCGCCAGAGCCTTTGTCCTTCTTTTGAGCTCTTTCCGTTCTCGCTAAAATCTTCCTTCATGGTTGTGGACTTTCGTAAAGAAGAGAGCTCAAGTTTATATTCTCTTGAAGACCGGGTCACACATTGCCATGATCGAGACCGTCTGGTTCTAGCATGGCCAATGACTTAAGCTTAGGGATAATCGCAAAATTATCTATACGAGCCTCATATGGGGACATCATGGCTTGATGCTTGACCTAACACACTCCAAGTGGAACATTGCCCGAGCTTTCACCAACTTTCTACTTCCCTTTCTCCAACACCTTCTGTTACTCTCTCTTGTCTTCCTCTTAGAATGATCAACCCTCTCTTAATTCTTCTAACTCGCCATCTTTTAATAGGCGCCTGATCAACCTCTCTTTATCTACAATGACACTATCATTCGAGTATTTTTAATCTTCCACCACATGCTCTAAAATCTCCACTAATGTCTTAGGGTAGTTCTGGTGCCACTACGAGCATTTGGGCATTTAATCCCCAAATAATGGGATTAAACTTCTCTCTTCGATGTTCCGTGCCTCCTCAAATTGTTTCTTAAGGTGCTCAATTTCAACTTGGGCTTGGACAAACCTCTCACAGGCATCATGAGTCTTCATCTGAGCATCCACTATAGTCTTCTAGACAACCTCTAGCTTTGCTTATAGCTTGGTGTTATCCTTTACCATCTTCTCTTTCTGCTGCGTGGGCAGGTACCTTTCTCACATGACATTCACATAATTTGTCTTCAAACAATTCATCTATGGGAGCGCCTATCCAAATCATCCTGGAAGTGGGCTATAGAATCCTAAAGCTGCAGCCGAGATGTCTCTTCTTTACTCATAGCCACTTCAAGCACACTTTCTTGTCCTTGACCTTCTTGTCCTTGACCTTCTTGTCCAAATTAGCGATAATTGTTTTATCCTTCTTGCCCTGGATCTTCTTATCATCAATCTCTATGTTTCTCTCAGTTATGACTTCAATAATCTATATCACCTATAACAACCCGGAAAATCAAAACCAATTTAAACATTTATTTTAAGGAAATTTTGTTAAAAATGCGTCAGAATTTAAAAATTCCACTTTTAAATAATAACAAAGCCCTTAAAATAGCCGTTTTGCAAATGACCTCCGTTTTCGACGAAACCACTTTTGTTGGATCTGGAATGTCAAATTATTGTTAGGTTTAAAATTCCATAATTTTTGAAATTAGTATGTGAACGTGGTAAATTAAAACACGTTGGGTAATTTTTGTTGAATTGGATCGACCATTAAAAAGGCCATTTTACAAACTGTCTCCAAATTTGACGAAATTAATTTTGTTAGAACTGTATCATCAAAAGATAGCTAGATTTATATTTCGGGAATTTTTCGAATCGGTATGTGGCCCTAGTAAATTAAAATGTATGTTCAAATTCAATATTGAACTCTATATATTTTAATTTAAAGAAAATCAGACTGAAACAGTTGAATAGGCATGCGAAACATATTCCATTGTGTTTGGAATGGGGGTATTTAGCTCGGGGCGACACATGTTGGGTTTGATTTGGAGTCAGAAGGATAAAACGAGAATTTTGGAATTAAAGAAATTAAAAATAATTTAATTATACATATGTGCCAATGAGTTAATTCTTGAAACCCTCGTTATTCTCTAAAACCCGTAACCTAAGAAAACGAATGGCGGCTACAGCTAAAACCATCTCTCCTCGATCTCTCCCAAACCACGCAACGAAATCCATCGCTTCTTTGGAGGATTTTGTAGTGCTCTCCATAAGCTTCAAACCCATATAAACTTCACCCCCCATCGTTCTGTATTTCTCGAGATCCACGCCCACGAAGTCGACGTGTTCAAACCGCCTCCGCTCAACCTAGCCGCCGTCGAACTCCAACCCACCACCCGGCGCAGGCGCGCCGCTCCTTCCCCTACGACGTGGTATAACCCGATCATCACCTCGTGTAACAGATCTGAAGTAAAATCGAAACCTCGTTTAGAACCAAAACTGAGAGGTACTGTTGATTTATTTTGAACTGTTTTCAACAATTAAAAGCGTTGCAAATCTAATTATATTTATAAAAATCATCTCTTTTTGATATGATGTCTAAATCCGATGAAACAGGAAGCATTGGGACCATGACATCGTACATTACATTCTAGAAGTGACCGGAGAAATTTTAGAGCTATCTACAATTTTTGAAAGAGCAAAACCAATGTGAGTAATCTAAATTCAAAATAAATGATGAAAAATATATTTGGTTGCAAACGGGGCTTAGTTGCTTCTGACACCGTCGTCCACAGACCATGGACGACTTGCTTGATTGTATTGTAGTGTGAAATTGATTGTGACTGTGAATGGTTGATTGTGGTTGTAACAAAATTGGTTGTGTTTGTGGTGAATTCATTATGTTGTGAAAATGAATGGTATTGTAGAAATTATGGAAATGAAATTATTGTAATGCTGCAAGGCCTAGGACAGCAGAGGAGCCGTGCTGGACACGGTGCCGGTGCTAAATACCCTGCCGTTGTAATGCAGAAATTTTCTCAAATAAATTGTTTTAACAATAAAAATCACATTTTTATTGTATGTATGAATCATAAATATATTCATGTTTGAAATAAAATGTTTTAACAATAAAAATCACATTTTTATTATATGTATGAATCACTAAAAATATTCATGTTTGAAATAAAATGTTTTAACAATAAAAATTACATTTTTATTGTGTGTATGAATCACTAAAAATATTCATGTTTGAAATAAATGTTTTAACAATAAAAATCACATTTTTATTGTATGTATGAATCACTAAAAATATTCATGTTTGAAATAAAATGTTTTAACAATAAAAATCACATTTTTATTGTATGTATGAATCACTAAAAATATTCATGTTTGAAATAAAATGTTTTAACAATAAAAATCACAATTTTATTGTATGTATGAATCACTAAAAATATTCATGTTTGAAATAAAATGTTTTAACAATAAAAATCACATTTTTATTGTATGTATGAACCACTAAAAATATTCATGTTTGAAGTAAAATGTTTTAACAATAAAAATCACATTTTTATTGTATGTATGAACCACTAAAAATATTCATGTTTGAAATAAAATGTTTTAACAATAAAAATCACATTTTTATTGTACGTATGAATCACTAAAAAATTTAAGTTTGAAATAAAATGTTTTAACAATAAAAATCACAATTTTATTGTATATATGAATCACTAAAAATTTTCATGTTTGAAATAAAATGTTTTAACAATAAAAATCACATTTTTATTGTATGTATGAATCATTAAAAATATTCATGTTTGAAATAAAATTTTCTAACAATAAAAGTCACAGTTTTATTGTATGTATGAATCACTAAAAAATATTCATGTTTGAAATAAAATGTTTTAATAATAAAAATCCCATTTTTATTGTATGTATGAATCACTAAAAATATTCATGTTTGAAATAAAATGTTTTAGCAAAAAAAATCACATTTTTATTGTATGTACGAATCACTAAAAATATTTCTGTTTGAAATAAAATGTTTTAACAATAAAAATCAAATTTTTATTGTATGTATGAATCACTAAAAAATATTCATTTTTGTAATAAAATGTTTTAACAATAAAATCACATTTTATTGTATGTATGAACCTTAAAAAAATTTGTCATTGGTTGAAATGAATATTTGAACATTAAAAACATTATTTTTAATGTGTTAACAATCTATATAAAGTAGTCATATGTTGAAGCATATTTTTGTTAGATAAAAATATCATCCTTAACATGTTAATGACATAATAAAAATAGTCATATGTTGAATTATATTTTTGGATTAGATAAAATATTATTTTTAACATGTTAATGAGGTGAATTAAATAGTCATGTGTTGAAATGAATGTTTGTGTGTGTTAAAAATATAAATTTTAACATGAATAGGAAGCGTATAAAATTTACATGTCTTGAAATATATTTTTGTTCATTAAAAATATCATTTCCAACGTGTGTATAAAGTGTCTAAAATTACATATCTTGAAATAAATGGGTGTTCATTAAAAATATAATTTTTAACATGAATATGAGGTGTACAAAATTTACATGTAATGAAATAAATGGTTTTGAAATCGTCGAACGAATTATATATATATATATATATATATATATATATATATATATTAAAATTAAACGAATCGCGCATAGTAGTTCGCGTTTTGGAATCGTAACTTTAAACGATTATACCGAGAGACTTTTCCCAAAACGAGAACCGTTGGGTTTGCTTTGGAAAGATCTTTCCAACGATATTAAATTTGTTAAGATTCAACAGTTAGATTTCCCGAAATGTGCAATTCAAACTGAATAAAAACAGCGGTAGGGCCGCGTAATGGCCTGAAACGTCGTTTGAATTAAATGGACTACTTTTATATAAATAAAAATAGCAATAAATCGTTATAAAATATTATAAATGATACGGAATGGAAATAAACCAATTTTACTTGGTTTATAAAGTAATATGGATGGTTAGATTCTTTGACATTAATCTATAGGATTGAACTAAATTTAACCAAAGAAAAGAAATGATCTGAATTATATATATTCGAGAATTATTTGAAAAGGCCGAGTTAAATCTCATTTCAAATAATTATGCGACGACTAAAAGTCGAAGATATTGAAAACAGTTGTTGAAGACCGGCGATCTTCACATCGAATAGATGACTAGTGATGCCCTGGATTGGTTAGCTCCTAGGAAAGGGTTAAATGGTAGTTGTCGGGACTTACTTGTTGATTGTCTGGATATGCGAGGGCCTCTCTTCCGTATTGGACATATGAAATGAGGAATAAGGTGCCTCCGGTTTCGTTCAGACCCAGAACGAACTTGTAAACGGATGTGTGTATGACATTGGATTTTATTCTGTGTTGATTGATTTCTATTAAATATATATTTGTTTGGTGGTGGAGAATTTATTCTTTTGCTTAACACCCTTCTCTGAGACGTACGAGCTTAGAGGTTATATATTGATAGACATCAGACACATGGCATGAATTGTCAATGTGGCATGCTAAGATGCAAATGATCAAGACTTTTGTTGAAAAGCAGAGTCTTGTGGTTGATGATCAAAGAACAACTTTAATTAGCGTAGCTTTGTGTATAGCGTTGATTCACAAGCCCCACACCCTGATATGAGTCAAAAACGGAATGTGGACGGCAGGGAGTGCATGCGTTTCTTTCTAGCTAAGAGTGGTGTCATGGTATGGAGCCCAGAAATTTTTACTTATGTGGATGATGGATTGCGAGGCGCCTCGGATATTGGTCGCTACTGGCCAAGTGATAGGTCCGATAGGACCGGGAAATGTATTGTTCAGGAATAACCAATCCACTAAAGTATGTGTGGACCGGCCCTGCTACTAACCAGGGTTCACTACGGGGGTTTGGGTTGTCACATCGCCTTTCGATTATGACTTCTGACATCCTATTCGCAAATTTGGTCATTTGCCGAACCTTGGTTGAGAGACGATAGGAGCACATGACTTCCCCTTTGGAACAAAGCTTGTCTCATTAGACCTTGTAGGAGGTTAGGGAGGCGTAAAAAGACTTAGAGATTTCTCAATACCATGAGATTCATCGTGATGGCTACTGAATCTATCATAGTCATACAAGAAGATGACGTCCTAAATTGATACCCAATACCAAACCCGAACTCTCGATGTTTTCTCTCTCATATCAAGACTTGATCGACGCCTGGAATCTGTGTTATGGCTCAGAATAGTTCATAGTATGCCTCTTAGAACTAAGAAAACAGTTGCTAAGGTATTTGTAATGATCGTTTTTAACCCATTTTATCTGCAGAAGGAATGAGTCTAAATCATAATAAATTGATTGAAGTGCAAGCAAGTATTATGTAGTGTACTACTTGTGTTGTTAGTATCCTATTGCCCCTTATAGACCAGCCCTTGATGTCTTGCTCTAAAGGAGTAACTTTTTCCGCATTATTAGACGCAGCGCCTCCATCGCCGCTTTGGAAGGAGTTCCTAGGATTGACATTTTCAAGGTCAAAAAGTGAAGTCTCTAGTGGTAGGTCATTGACCCCTTGAATATATCTTTGGTACCGACCAAAACTTATTACTCTACTGCGTGGGTGAAAACTAGCTACTTAACATGTCATATTTTGGACTCAACCACCGTAATTGTTTTGGGAGTGGATGATCGAACCTCCTCTCTTTCTATGATTTTTTCGCATAACTTGGAGGTATATCGACACTACCGGCTATCTCTGCTACTTGGTTGTGACCCTTAGCCTTCTTTAATTCATAACCTGGCATTATAGACATGTAACATCCTACATTTTTTTACCATTTAAGTCGGTAGTAAAACCAACTCAAATCATTCGAAACAGCAGATAGTTTTAACTATATGGTTTAATAAAATCAAATCACAAAACAAAGATAGATCACAGATACAAAATAGCAAAATAACGTAGAGGAAGGACATAAAATCTCAAAATAAATTACATAAAATATCAGGGTCATGATTTAATAGATTAAAAATTCTCAGATACATAAATTCCTAGAGCATAAGCAAGTGATGGGAATGGAATAACCGAATCACCAATATAGCTATAATAGCAGATAGACAATAAGTTGAATCTCCAATAGATCTCTGGCTCTTAAAAGATGAACTCCTCAGTCTGACTCGAGCATCAAGTAAAAAAAAAACACTCGTGCTAGGTTTAAAATTTTCAAAAGTAAATAACCTTCAGATGAAATGCTCAAATGAAATGCACAAGTAACTCAATGAATATTCGTGATTCCATTCTTTAAGGATTCGTTAAACTAAATATTATACAATACACTATTATAATAGTGTCTATGGTTAAATATAATATTGAAAATAGTGTAAGTGTACCATTATTACTCTTACACTGTTTATAAACATTGTCGTAAATATTGCATATAAAATACCAGTTAATTGGTTAGTGGACAGGGAAGCGTCTCTAAATGACAACAATAAATCAAAATTGTAGGGCGCTCGAACAAGATAATATCACAAGGCACACGAGGCGATACCCAGGGTAGGATTCCATTAATTGCACTCCTGGATCCGTTATAACGCATAACCGTAACTACCACCCGCCTCGAAACACACTCCCATAATTAAAAGGGCCCCAAATCAATCAAAAATCAATAGAGATGGTACTGAAGAAGTGCGTTCGATAGGAGCTGCGACCTCAATTAATCTCAGTATAGCTCGTGTTTTAGTCATTTTAATAATGACCCAAAGGTCAAGGCTATTCATCATCGTTCTCTTGCTTCATTCCAGCAGCTTTCGTCAAACCAACCCACTTTATTACGGATTCTCCACCACATGCACAGTTGTTAAATTGGTATCTATATTGATAGAGATCATGACAATACCAACTCCAGTCTCTTTAAAAACCAAATGCTTATTTCACACTGTGGTTATTTATATTCAAAGTTTGTTTAAGGTATCATAAATCAAATAATAACAATATTGGCTTATATTCAAATAATTACATTCAAATATTTCAACGTCATAAATCATAATTCTAATCAATTCATTATTTGATAAAATTCACAAATCATAAATCAATTTATTATTTTATTAAGTTCGTAAATCATAGATCAATTCTTTATTAAATTATGCTCAATATTTTCATTTTATATTTAAAAAATAGTTTATGGAGAAAATTTCATTTTTAATTTCAAATTCCTGTATCTCAAATGTCATTATTTCAAAAATCTTTATATTAACAATTTCAGATTTAATAGCTTGGATTGTAACAAGTTTTATTTAAAATAGTTAATATGGTTGAAAATAGTTTTATTTAAAAAAAAATTATATTAAATAATTTGATTTAAAATAATTATAAAATAAATAATAGTTAAATTAAAATAAAATAATTGGAATAATCATAGAAAGTATGGTAATTAAGTTAAATATGTATAAGATAGTTGTAAATTTATAATTAAATTTAAATAATATAATTTAAAATAGGTTAATACAGAATAAGACAAATTTCAAATAATTTAAGATAGTCCAATCCAAATCACTTATCCATATTTCCAAGTTCGACTTATCTTTAATTCATATTCAATTTTTATAATTTAAATCAAGTTTAAAGTTTTAATAGTATATTCCCGATTTCGACTAAAAACAATATTCAAGTTGGGTTCGGTTTCATTACTTAAACCAAATTCTTCAAAGTTTTCATTTTCGCTTAAATCTCATCTTAATAGTTCCATATTAACTAAATATCAAGTTTCAGTTTTAACTTTAATTATATGTGGATTCATACGTTTACTTTATAAATTATTTTCTAATCAATTTTCCAAGTTTCATAATCATAACAAACTCATTAAAACCCCTTCATTATTTAAATTCATATCTTAAAATCAATTTATCTTAAATTAATAACTTTCATTTTTTATTAAGTGATTTAAAAAAAATCAAGTTATCACTAATTTATAACTTCTCTTTAAAACTTTTATATACTTATATTTTATGAAAACCAATGTTTATAATTTTAATAATATTTGTGCTATATTAAAAGATTCATTAATTTTCTTATAAAATAATTTATATTATTTAAATTTAAAACCAAGTAATATTATAATTTAAAATGTTAAATTTATATTTATAAAAACATATATTAACTTATTCATTAAAATTTTATAACATATAATCTAAATTTAAAGCATTATTAAAATTATCAAAATATAAGTTTAAATAATGTTCTAAGTTTAAAATTTTGATTTTTTTTTAAATCAGAATATATTTATAAATTCATAAAATACTTTTTAAAATAGGCCAATGGCGTCCGTATATAGTTTTCTACCTAGGACAAGTGATATAGATATATATCATTTTAATCCGTCTAATATTCAATTTACAAGCATTTATCACTTCAACCCGCATCCCAATAAATTTAGTTATAAATTTCTAAATCGATACAATGATTGGGGTATGTATTATTTCAACTTATAATGATTTTACAAATGTATTGAGAACTTGTAGTGTGAGAACAAAATAAATATAATATTTCGAAAAACACATATAAATCAACACATATCCTACAATCAAATTCGTGTCATATATGTGACAAGTGTGCGTGTCACATATGCATAAATTGAATAACAAATAAATCGGGTTTATGGAGAAATCCTAATATTTCATACACCATTTAAAGATATGTTAATTTACTAAGTGAAAATGTTATTCATGAGTGAGGATTCTCACCTTGCATGGCAAATAATAGAAAGATGACGCAAGTCATAAATTAATACCCCAAGCAATTTAAATGAAGGAAGTAGAGTGTTTTTGGCAAAGGAAGATGGATTTAGATTTTTACAAAAAAAAAAAAACAAACTTGAACAAATAATTTGATCATTTTGAAATTTATTTTTGGATAAATAAATCTCATAATTTGGAAAGTCATAAAATAAAAAGTTGTTGAAAATTCTCTTCTCTTCAATTTAAAAATAAAAACTGTTTTTTGATAAATTTTGAACAAGATATGACCAAAACAACGACAGATAAATTTTCGGGTCAGAAATCTGGATCTGAAAATGCATCTGAAAAATTAGCATTTTCAAAATAGAGGATTTTAAAATCTAAAAAGGTGTTTAACATGAAATTTATAACTATTTCAAATTTCACCCAATCTGAAAAAATAAGAAAATGTGGATTAGTTTTTTTAATAGGAAGTTATAGGCACTGCAACACAGGCCAAAATCTGAAAAAAACGAAAAATAAAAGTCTTTGGTTTCACATGAAAAAGTGGTCATGGATAGGTTTTTCTGATTGGGCACTACTTGCTGGAGATGGAGGAAGGTCAGTCAGGTCAGTGGTGAAGGTCCTAGGTGGTGGTCGTGGCCAAGGAGATGAAGGGAAGGAGTTTAACACCAAGAGAAAAGGTAGAAATCAAGATTTCTTGGTCTAGATTCCTATGTTTTTTTTTTCAAATTAATGTTTGCAAACTAAAAGTGAATGAGTTTGAAATATTTGTATATATCTATTTTTTTTGTATAATCCAGAAAAGATTTGGATCTAAAATAATCAAAAGAGAATGGGTTTATAGATTTGAAATTGAGAAATAGAAGTTTGGCTTTCGTGCTTGATTATCAGATTAGAAAAGAGAAGCAAAGTTTAAAATCTTTATTTGCAAACCTGATTATGGATTTAGATTTATACCATGATTTTATTTGCTAAGAAATTTCAGAGAGGAGGAAGAAATTGATCTGGAGATTAAGAAGAAACGAGGGAGGAATGGGAAGAATACATATACTTATTATCACAAGAGAAACACCTCAAATAATAAACGTACGTTACCCACCATTTCAGCAAATAAATAACCCAACAAACCCAACAAGCCCAATCCAAGTTCTACGGACCAGTAGTCTTGACTAACACACACAACAGAGAAGCACAGTGGCTGGAATACACATAAATACACCATTAGTAATGCACGGTTTTATAGTTACAAACACGAATTCTGAACAAACAAAATCGAATTTTAATGAAATAAAAAATGTTAGATGCTCAAAATTAAGCGTAGATTTATTAAAAAAATATGAATTGAAAATTTGACAAATTTTGGATTTTAACTTGAATTCAAAATTTCCCGACATTGACCAAAATATACTTTTTTAGAAAATTTTACATTTTAACATATTTGGAAAATTGAAATATTCATTAATTCAATTTTTTTATTTAAATTTAAGCATTTATAAAATTACTTAAATTCAAATAACACAATTTGAGTCGGTTAAATAATTAAATTCAAATTTGATAGTTGTTTAATTTCACTATTTAAACAGTACTTATTATTGTTCATTTACAAAATCAAATTCATTTATTTCATTTAGTTTTGAATAGATTGAAGTTTTAAATATTGAAATTTTAAATTCAAGTCAAGTTATTAATTACAGATCTATTAAAAATTTAGTTTGTTATATGACACAACGAGGGCAATATTTATACCTTCATCTTCTTCTTCTTTTTCATCTCCTCCTTCTCCCACGGTTTGGACACCTATACGAGATCCTATTGCATTACAAGCAACTATGGTTATTATACAATAAATCGAAGCCGTGTAGGAGTCCATCGATGATGAAGTATTGCACATTTCTAAGCACTTCATTTACCCATTTGAAGGTTGCCACAGCTGATTCATATTCTTTATCCGTCGGCCTCACTGAATTTTTGGCATCATTTAGAAAATCGTGTTGATCCTGAATTAGGAGATGAATAACGTTAAACTATAACGAGGTAGAGACACGACATTTAAGTCCTTCGACCCAGTTTCTCATGAAACTATGCAGGCAATGGATATAAAACCAGTTGTACTTTAATTTGCTAGGCATTTTACATCCACATATGATGACGCGGTTGTTCAGAGTTGCATTAAAATAATTTAATGATAAAGAATTCTTCCATTTCGTATAATTAAACATATAACGGGTGCCATATCCTAATTGATACATTGAGAAGGAGGACATCTATGCAAAGAAAAAATGTGTAACCGTTTGGTTACAGCTATGTAGGAGCTTGTCTTCTGTTTTACAATATATACCGGATGTATGGGTTGAACTGCAGAACACAACCTACTATTCACATGTACCAATTGCAAATTGTATACCCTTCTAGGGTCATGTGCCCTCTATTTGCATGGCTTGGAACATATACATCATCAAATGGAATCCTATTTCAAAAGTGTCTAAAGTTGGAGGGATAACCACTACCATACACTATTTAATACAGTATAAAGCTCATTGAACATAATGTAATGCTTCATACTGATCGAATTGGTCACCCAAGACCAAGCCTAGCTAAAACCGTCATCGAACTTGGCTTAGCTTCATGATTATGATGCATTGGGCCTTTAGCAGCTTTTTCGCAACCACTACAATGTAACTAAAGCATCCAAACAACTATATAACCGAATAAGTAATTTCATATAGAACAATTAAACTATACCCAATGAGAAAAAGTGCAAACTAGTGTAGTATGTGCAACACCATGTAGAAGTGTACATTTCAGACGTAAAGCAATGGCGATGACGAAGTTCAAAGTTTATCCAGAGTGGCCATCATTGCAAATCGTCTTTCCATCCTTCATATCGGTGTTGGTTGATTTTACATGAGGTTTAGGATCAAATATCGGCATATTTAACTTCCATATTCAAGTTCATATCATATGTGATGCACTTTTGTTTCAGTCCAATATGTTTAGGCAAATGCATTTGGTCCAGTTCAAGATATTCAAGTCGTATGCTTTAGTCTTATATCCTATGTTCAACTCCAATGATTCATTCAAGTCCATATACATCTATAAATTCAAGGGTCCAGGAAAAATCAATGAGTTCTCCTATAGAGGAGGGATCAGTTACAATCCTATCCATTAGGTGGACTTCGCATTTTCTTAACCGAAGCTCATCGATCTGATCCCAAATTCACACCTTGTTCGTGATTGATCTGATCCCCTTTTGCCACATCTTCTCCACAACTTCACATCACTAAACATGTCTCTATTATGTCTCCTTCGCTTATATAACTATGCCATTAACAACTTCATCTCCTTCTTCAACCCATCACCATCATGGTAACTCTACCTTTCCAACAGTCGGTCATCCCCAAGAATGCCTAAAACTTGAACCTCATCATTAAAAAATTCAACACGAAACAAAAATAAACATAATCACCCATTTTCTCATGAAACACAAAAGAGATCATATATAGAAAATTATGTTGAATCTATATGATTTTAAGAAAACTTCAATACAAATTGTAGGGATTTAGCCTTATATTTGTGTTATCATTTCAACACTAAATGATTTCAACATTGAAAAACAAAAAGAAGAAGAAACTAAACAAAGGAAAAAAAATTAACTACTAGAAAGAAATGGACTATGCTACTTGCGCAAATGTAAACTAAGCTACTAACATAAGAAAAGAGAGCATGTAAATAAAAATGAACATAAACAAGCATGAAAAGAAAATGAGAAGGCTTGGGAAGCCATCTTTATTCCACTTTGATGTAACGAACACGAGATTTTCGACCCTGAAAATCGAGACAAAAACACCATGTCGAAACATCAAGTCTCGAAACACAGGAACATTATTAGAAAGAATAATAGAGGGTGAGATAAGAAAGAAAGAAATATTAGAATAGAAAAGGAGGAAGAACCAACACAACATAGAGTCTCACATCGCAGCGGAACAAAATATAATATAGAAATAAATCTTTATAGAGATCTTTAAATGAAAACTTACAAGCATCATAGTACATCAACACATATGGATAGTTATATTAATCTGTCCTCATATATAACACACAGCGGAATAAATACTAGATATCATACATCTGAACACCTCCAACTCGTCTCTGGACTTCGCAACATCCGATAACCTGAACCTGTTCAACTCGGTCTAAACCAAAGCATTACAAATGCCGGATCAATCTGGTGAACCAGAGTGAGAAAAATACATTAAGTTTAAAGGTATTACACAACTTGATTTTAAAGTCAAAATCTTTTCGAAAGAAAAGGATAATCGTAAGACCAAATCCACACATAAATACGGACGGTATTTACCTTATGATAACCCAAAACGTTTTTGAAACCAATATCTTTTCTGATATTATAATAGTGTCTAAATAACAATAAATATCAATCTAGCAGAACGTTTGTATCTCACGCTCTTACATAGCATACAATCAAAACCACGGGCACTTATTGGAGAATGGATTTCTAAGCAAGGTATGGGAACATCTTCCCGACAATGTACCTCTGGAGACGAATACATTAGGGTTCAACAAGAACATCTTGCAATCCAGGCTAAACATGACCAACCGCTCACTTCTCTTGAGAGTACCGAATATATCAGCACTACGGTTGGGGGGCTGCCAACCGAACCGATAGCATACATAAAAAAATTAAAAGGGACAACCGAAGACATTTGATTTCTCCAGTTCAGGTAATAATATACCCTTTTGATGGGTGCGACCCACATAGCCATGCAACCTACCCAATTTTATACGTTTCCCGGTTGATGAGGCTAGATGTCATAATTTATTTATTTACCTTTGTTATTATTTTTAGAACATCTGGCCACCATTCACTTT
>JASFAX010003478.1:0-42358 GCA_030737875.1 Allium sativum | reverse complement strand
TAACCCCTAGTCGACCCAGCGGGCTCGGGTCGACTTCAAAAATCGGCCGGTTCGGTTATTCCCCTCTCCCAATTCGCTGTTTTGAGCATTTTTGCATATTTATTTATTAAATTTTCAATTATATATATATATATATCAATATATATATATATATATATCTACACAACCCATTTCACTTAATTAAGTATACTTTAATTTGGGAATTTTCGTGAAACTTCGCGAGGCCATATCTTGGTCATACGGACTCCGATTTTCGAAAACTCGGACTCTATTTCGCGTATTTTTCCGAGACGAACACAATGGCATAGCCCGTTTCCCTTGATTCCCATTTTAGAATTAAATTCTGCCTCGATTTATGTTATTACAGGTTATTGAAAATACGGGTTGTTACATTCTCCCCTCCTTAAAGGATTTCGTCCCCGAAATCTTCAAGTTAGGAAGAACGTATCCTACCATCCAATCATCCATCTACTCAAAGCATCATCCACGAGCAATCATTGTCCTTACAAGATTCTAAATGCTGGATGGATATATGCAAAAGTGTGTGTATATGTACTTACCTAATGCGAAAATCAGGCGGTTACTGATACAGTAAACCTCCTTAATGCAAACCATGATAGTGCCATGCATCCAATATGTATGCGAAACCCTATTGACACATACAAATTTCTACATGCGTGCACAACCATACACAAAAATGCATCATCCATATGATAACACAGCCATGATACATCCATCAATCTAACTACCACATCCATTTATGCAATATGCAACATGAAGTGACTGAGCCGATCTAGTGCCTAATGTGTGTGTATATGCATCCACGAGCAACCACTAGCAAACAATTGCATCCATATGCATCCATCAACCATAACATGTTTCAAACACATGTTTCAACCATAGGTTTTACCCTATCTAAAGGTCATA
This sequence comes from Allium sativum, assembly GCA_030737875.1. Taxonomy (NCBI): domain Eukaryota; kingdom Viridiplantae; phylum Streptophyta; class Magnoliopsida; order Asparagales; family Amaryllidaceae; genus Allium; species Allium sativum. The sequence goes on along the minus strand of JASFAX010003478.1, from coordinate 41,431 downwards.
GGTATTAGCGAGAGGATATACTAAAGATAAGATAAGTACTAGACAAGCAATAAAGGAGAAGTTAAAAGACATACTCTCAAAAAGAAATGGATACAAAGAACGCATCTTTGCTTCCGTCTCCCAAGTAGCATTGCTTTCGTCATCTCCCCATTGCACTTTAACTAGCTGAACTTCTCTGTTCCTCAACTTCCTAGTTTCTGACCCAAGGATGCGAGTAGGAGCTCGTCGAATCGTCGCATCACGCTCTACCTCTACATCTCTAAGCAAGCTCGGCTCTACCACCTCCGCGGTCTCATGTAAGCACTTCCTCAAATGTGATACATGGAATACATCATGAACACCACTAAGTCTGTCGGGCAACTCCACCCTATATGCCATCCGTCCAATCCTTTCCTTAATAGGAAACGGCCCAACAAATCTCGGTGCTAACTTCCCTACGGACCCAAAGCGAACAACATTTCTCAATGGAGATACTTTGACAAAAACCATGTCCCCAACCTCAAACTCAAGATCCGTCCTTCTCCGATCCGCATAAGATTTCTGTCTATCTTGCGCTGCTTTCATCCTTTTTCGAATTAAATCAATCTTCTCTGAAGTCTCTCTAACCATATCCGGCCCAAGCAAGATCTTATCCGTAGATTCCCACCAACATGTAGGAGATCGACAAGGCCTTCCATAAAGAGCTTCGAAAGGAGCCATACCAATACTGGACTGAAAGCTGTTATTATATGCGAACTCCACCAAAGGAAGATGTTCTTCCCATGTACCTCCAAAATCCAAGATACAAAGCCTCAAAAGATCTTCTAAGATACGGTTCACCCTCTCGGTCTGACCGTCCGTCTGAGGATGATATGCGGTGCTCAAACACAACTGAGTCCCTACCGCCTCTTGCAAACTTCTCCAAAACTCACTAGTGAAAATAGGATCTCGATCACTCACAATGCTGGATGGTACGCCATGCAATCTAACAATCTCTCTAACATAGACTGAAGCAAGTCATGGAGCGGTCCTCTTACTCTTTACGGGTATAAAATGGGCACTCTTGGTAAGTCTGTCTACCACAACCCAAATTCCCGTATTGCCCTTCCTCGATCTCGGTAACCCGTCGATGAAATCCATCGAGACACTATCCCACTTCCACTGTGGAACTTCCAATGGGTGTAGCAACCCACCGGGTTTCCTTTGCTCCACTTTAACTTGTTGGCACACTAAGCATCTAGCCACATACTCGGCCACATCTTTCTTCATACCGGCCCAGAAGAAAACTCTCTTCATGTCTTGGTACATTTTGTCTCCACCGGGATGAATAGTCATTCTTGAACGATGTGCATCATCCAAAATAGCCTTCTTCAAACCCTCATCTTGCGGTACACAAAGTCTACCGTCTCTATGCAACCATCCCTTATCATCTATGGTGTATCTACCCAAATGGCTGGACGACTCCCCTCTTATAAGCTTCTCTACCAACACAACCAACTGTGGGTCGTCTCGCTGAGCCTCGCCAATCCGTCTCAAAAGAGTAGGTCTAACCTCCAAGGATGCCAACAAACCAGGTACAAAATCAACAGAAGGTCTGAAGTCAAACAAAGAAAGAAACTCCAAGCTTCGTCGTTCCACGAACAATGGACTCAAAGATAGCCTTTTTCTACTTAAGGCGTCTGCCACCACGTTACCCTTACCAGGGGTATACGCTATCTCGAAATCATAGGATGCTAAGAACTCCATCCACCTTTGCTGTCTTAAGTTTAAATCCTTCTGAGAGAATAAGTACTTCAATGATTTATGGTCGGTGAACAACTCGAATCTCTCACCAAGAAGATAATGGCGCCAAGACTTAAGTGCGAAAACAATCGCGGCCAACTCTAGATCATGGGTAGGGTAATTCTTCTCATGCACTCTCAATTGTCTCCCTCCATAGGCTATTACCCTTCCCTCCTGCATCAAGACTGCGCCTAATCCTGTTCCACAAGCATCGGTATAAACAACAAACGGCTTACTCCCATCTGGAAGCACTAAAACTGGAGCGGTGGTCAAAGCTCTCTTTAACCGTCGGAAAGCATCATCACAATCTACATCCCATGAGAAAACCAGATTCTTCTTCGTCAAGCGGGTTAATGGGGCTGATATCTTCGCGAAGTCTTTGATGAACTTCCTATAATATCCTGCCAACCCCAAGAAACTTCTTACCTCGGTAGCATTTCTAGGAACTTTCCAATCCTGGATAGATACTATCTTTGCGGGATCCACAGCTATCCCTTCCTTAGAGACCACATGCCCTAAGAATCGCACTTCTCTTCTCCAAAAATGGCATTTAGAGAATTTAGCTTTAAGACTATGCGCTCGAAGAGTCTCCAACACTTCCTTGAGATGTAAGGCATGCTCTTCTTCATTCTTGGAAAAGACCAAGATGTCATCCACAAAAACTACTACAAACTTATTCAGATACTCTCTGAACACTCTACTCATGAGATCAACAAAGTATGCGGGGGCGTTTGTCAACCCAAATGGCATCACTAGCCACTCATAAAAACCATCCGGAGTCCGGAAAGCAGTCTTCTCTATACTGTCCTCCGCCACTCTTAACTGATGAAACCCTGTAGCTAAGTCCATCTGCGAAAATACTGACGCGCCAACCAACTGATCAAAGAGATCATCTATCCTCGGTAATGGGCGTCTATTCTTCTTCGTGAGCTTATTAAGTTCCCTATAATCCACACAAAGTCTGAGGGACCCATCCGCCTTCGTGGCAAACACTACTGGAGCTCCCCACTCCGATATACTTCGCCTTATGAACCCCTTCTCAAGCAACTCCCCTACTTGCTTATGAAGTTCTCTTCTCTCACGAGGAGCCATGTGGCGTACTGGCAAAGACACTGGTTTGGCATTATCCACCAAATAAATTCGGAAATCTATCTCCCGCTTCGGAGGCAAACCCTTTACTTCTTCAAACACATCCGGATATTCCCGGACTACTCTGACAGAACACAAACTTTCGACCGAAGCATCGAGCGATTCAAGATAACTTAGCAAAACAGATTCCATGGGATTGCAAGAGATCTCGAGAGTGTTACCCAAGCGGGTCATGAGCCTGACAACTCTCCTTTCGCAATCAAGAACGGCACCATTACTGGATAACCAGTCCATGCCCAAGATCAACCCATAGCCCGTGAAGCCCAATACAAAAGCATCACATCTAAACTCAACGCTAAGTATAGAAATCTTCAAACCCAAACATATCATAGACAGATATATGGAGCCCCCAATTGGGTTTGAGACAACCAAGGGATCATCAACTAGACTGGTGTCTAAGTGCAGTGACTCAACTAACGATGATGAGATAAAAGAATGCGATGCGCCAGAGTCAAACAAAGTACGAACTGGATGATCAAACAGAAAAACCAGACTTTCAACGGAAATAGTTCTACCTCTCTGCTGAATCGGTGGAACTGAGAGAACCTGAACTTGCCCCCCTGACTGAGGTGGTGCTATAAGAGCTTGCACCTGGCCTCCTGAGGTAGACCCCGTCTTCTGCCCCTTCTTTGGGCAGTTTTTCACAAGATGCCCTGCTTCACCACAATGAAAGCAACCGGTCTTCTTCTTTTTGCGACAATCCTTACTGAGGTGTCCTGGTGTTCCACAATTGAAGCACTTCTTCTTCGTCTTCTTTTTGTCACCATTGCCTTTTCCGCCCTTGCCTTGTTGTTGCTGTTGCGGTTTCTTCTGATCCCCCTTTTTCTCTGGTGCCTTAGAATTCTTATCATCCTCATGCATAAGTGCCATGTAGACAAGCTTCTCAAAAGTGGCCCCCATAGGAATGTGAGTCATAGCTATTCCTTGCAATGGTTCGTTCAAGCCTCTAACGAACCTCAAAGCCTTCTTCTCCGGTGTATTCACCAACTCTATGCCAAACCTTGCTAATTGATTGAATTTGTTGACATATTCTTTCACCGTGAGATTCCCTTGCTTCAAATTCAAGAACTTCTCCATAAACAGATTCTCTTCCGCCCTTGAGAGAAACTTAGCCCCAAACCTTTGCTTAAAATCTGCCCAAGAGTCAACAGGGCGTTCTCCATTAGTGACCTCCCACCAGAATGAGGCCTCTCCCTTCATTAACCAAGCCGCCAACTTGACTTTCTTTCCCTCTTCCACTTCAAAGATATCTAGCAACTCTTCCACTTCCTTAAGCCAATCTCTAGCCTCTACGAAAGTCTCTGAACCAAGAAAAGGTTTTCCTCCTATAGCCTTGAACTCCTTGCAAACCTTAGCAAAATTATCCACTCTAGGCTGAGGAGGAGGAGCGGTTGTCTCTGGTGTAGTAGCATTGGCCGGACCCGCAGCCGCGGCCCTAGCCTCTTGCAACCTCCTATACCATAGTGGTATAACTAAACCCTCAGGGATGTTAAGATCTTCAGCCATGCTGAAACGAAAGAGGAAAGATTCAAAAAGGAGATTCCGAAAGATAAAGATATGGCTATTGGGGATTATGCTTTTCTTTTTCAAAAACTTTTTCTCTTAGAAGACATGCTTTTAAAAATACTTTCTTCGAAAATACTCTTAGAAAGTAGTTTTTCTCAAAAATTTTATCTGTTCTGGTAACCTTAAGCTCTGATACCACGTGTAACACCCCACTCCCGCTATGATCACTCACTAAGGGAATGCCATAGCATCGGTGGAGTATTTTAGTGAATATAGAACAGAAAAATTACAACAAGACAGATATAAATAGTACTTGAAATTTTAAAACATCATCTCATAACAGCGGAAGTAAAACATGTCTGGTTACATCATAAAACCACAATAAAGGTCAAGTACAATATCCATCAAAATAAAGAAGTACATAATCCCACTCTCATACAATAGCCAAACAAAAGAAAAGATAACTGGATAACTGGAGCTTTACATCTATCCAAGCTCCTAAAGACTGGAACAGCAATCCGATCAAGCTCCACTACTGCTAGGATCCACCGTAGGACCTGAGGGTTGGGAAAAAGATAAAAACAACAGGGTCAGACATACGTCTGAGCGAGTCCTATAACTTTAACAATACAATCGTTAAAGTAACCAGAGAAGACATAAACTGATATACGGTAACATATAGGGATGAATGGCTACCCTAAGCAGTCAACTAAACGAAGATAAAGGATAAAGACGCATCTACCCTCCCTAAGGTAAATTACTAAACTGCACCACACCAGTCGTTCCTAACTTAAAGGTTGATCCCACCCAAGGACTTATAAAATTTACTAATTAGTACCTGCGTACCCCTAGGTGACCAAGTAGGCGCCACGGGGCCCTACAATCCACTAGGTGTACACACTACTTCCCATTCGATCGGCTCCCTAACGTAGATACCCGTGCTGGCCCCACCGTGGGATGTATCATTCCCCAATGTGGCAACCTGATGAAACTAAAGGTGCACGGCTTATATCTACTCGATGCAACAACGGCTTACCTACCAGCCCGGGCCCACTCACGCATATGAAGCCCGTTGGACTTGCGTTGCCACCGCTAACCCGTTTGCCTCTTACAGTCAAGCCCAGTATGCGTGTCCCGTCCTCGACATGGGTCGAGCCCACAAAGATACGTATGGGTTACTGGTTGAAATGGGCCTCCACAAGCTACCCACCTAAGCTTGTCCCTTTTTCTAGTATATCCCACTTAACCCTTTAATCATGTTTTAATTACATGTTCTATTTTGGTTAAGTATTCTAATCGTATTTTCTATTGCCACCCAAGGCAACCACTAGATTTTCTCATGCCACCCGAGGCACCCACTTAACCCCTCATGTCCCTCTACATGCTAATGTGGTTAAGTGTTTCTTAATTAATTAATTAAGAACGTAACCTTTGTAAAGACCTCTCACATTAGACTGTCTTTTATGACCGCTGGTTAAGCCGGTTGGGTCCGGGCAGCCTTATGTCATAACAGAGTCTAACCTCGTGTCTTTACATTAATTACGTATTTAGTTTGTGCCTAAGACCTCTCACATTGGGCTAACATTTGTAGCAACTGGTTAAGCCGGTTGGGTCCGGGCAGTTTTACGCTACAACTGAGTCCAACCTCGTGTCTTAGTCAATTAATTACACCTAATTAATCACCCTCATAATTTTATATTAATTATCCCTAATTAATCAAGTTTTCTTAACATGGGTAGACCTAACTTAATAGGTAAATTCCCATGGGGTAGACCTAACTCAATAGGTAAATTCCCAACACATAGTATGGGTACACCTAACCAAATAGGCAAATTCCCATACTATGTTTATTTATTTTGTGTTATGCATAATTATATTAATTTCACACAATCTTATTAACTTATGCATTTAATTACCCCATCGTTCCCACGTAATTTCGTTCATGATATAACACATATAAAAGGTGTCAACTTGCATATGAATGAACATGTTTCAAAGGTGCCATCTTGCATATTAACAAACACATAACTTGCATATGAACTTGCATAACATGTCACATAACTTGCATATAATATGTCACATAACTTACATATTCATTTTGCATAACAAACTTGCATATTAGCTTATAGACTTGCATAATGTGTCATCATGAACTTGCATATTAATAAACATGTAACTTGCATATTTACATACATGTAACTCGCATATTAACAAACATGTAACTTGCATATAAAGAAACATGTAACTTGCATATTTACATACATGTAACTTGCATATTAACAAACATGTAACTTGCATATTAACAAACATGTAACTTGCATATTAACAAACATGTAACTTGCATATTAACAAACATGTAACTTGCATAGCATATTACCATGAACTTGCATAACATGCATATGATTACATAGCCCACAACTTGCATATTTAGCATCATGCAAACATAACATACATCATATTAAACTTGCATAAGCTTACATACTCAACATGCATAAACATAAGATTAATGCTAACATCATATCATATGATTCAAAGCTCATTAACCCACATACAAAACCATAAATCTCATCACATCTCATCTAATTAGTTTACCAAAAGATCATCAAAGTGATAGAAACTCACAACTAGCAACTTTGAACACCAAATGAAGAAGATTAAGATGCTAAGAAGGGATTAGAAGTTGATTAGAGAGTGATTAGTATGCAACCCTCTTCATAAAATTAGTGGAGGCCATGAGAGCTAGCATTTTGCCATAGTTTAGTCACTAGGTTTAATTATGAATGAATTAGGGTAGGTTAGGGTCTTATTTATAGATTAGGCAAGTGTTTTAGGCCATAGGATTAACCCTAGATTCAATCCAAGCCATCAAAGCATGTCTTGGGGAAGAAGTCAAGTGTAGGAACCATCTAGGGCCTTTAGATTAAAGATGGACCATGAGAACCATTCAAATGCAAAATCTGCACTTGAGCGAATCGGCCCACGGGTTGACAGCCAAACACCCTGGATTAACCCCTAGTCGACCCAGCGGGCTCGGGTCGACTTCAAAAATCGGCCGGTTCGGTTATTCCCCTCTCCCAATTCGCTGTTTTGAGCATTTTTGCATATTTATTTATTAAATTTTCAATTATATATATATATATATCAATATATATATATATATATATATCTACACAACCCATTTCACTTAATTAAGTATACTTTAATTTGGGAATTTTCGTGAAACTTCGCGAGGCCATATCTTGGTCATACGGACTCCGATTTTCGAAAACTCGGACTCTATTTCGCGTATTTTTCCGAGACGAACACAATGGCATAGCCCGTTTCCCTTGATTCCCATTTTAGAATTAAATTCTGCCTCGATTTATGTTATTACAGGTTATTGAAAATACGGGTTGTTACACAGTCCAGATTAGAACTATCCAGAAACCCTAATGACTCATTAACTAGTCAGAAATGACTCAGCATTGGCTCACCGTTCGAACCAGAAGGCAGTGCAGGTTTTCCCTCGGCCTGGGCGCACTTGGGAAGTGAGCCAATGCAAATTTGTACTAGCGCACTTCCCAAGTGCGCCAGTGCAAATTTTTTTCCAAACTTCGTTCGTCCATATCTTCTTCATACGGTATCTGTTTACGCAAACTCGGACTCTATCTCAAGCAGAATTCTGAGACGAACGCAATGGAACGACTCGTTTCCCTTAATTCCCACATTTGAAATTAAGTATTCTTAAATTTAGTTAATCTGATTATTCAAAAATTCGGGGTGTTACTAGGCTACTTGCTGTCCAAACCACATTGTACCCAAATTCAAGCATAAAAGGGATTAAACAACATTTCATATTTAAATTTCTTAGAGGACACTTAGTAGCATATGGAGCCAAAGTGTACACATGTCCAATTTTTGCTGCATTCTCACCACGTTGCCTTCAATAATCCACCGCACTTTCTCTTCTTTTTATACCGCCTTCTCCTTTTCTGTTTCACCTTCTTCCCCTCGATTTACTCTTCCACGTTTTTTCAGTTTCAGTTGCTTCAACAAGGAATCCCTAAAAAATAAAAATAAAATCAGCTTAAACTTTCGCAATCTCCCTTTCATGCGAGTAGTCTCCATCTCCACATCTGCCGCGAGCTGTGTGTGCCTCCCCACCAAAGTTCTCAACTGTCCAATGCTCTAACTCCAATCTATTGGAATTTGGTGATACTTTCAAATATCAATTAGATTTTTTGGAGATATTCGTGGTAATTTCATTACCTGTTTTGTGCAAGAAATGAATGGAAATAAACGGAAGGAATATTAATGAATAGGGGATATTGGAAATATTCATCATTTAATTAGTTGTCATGTTTCATGAAGAAAAGAAACGGAAAGAGATTAAAATTGGAAAAGGAATTGATTGATGGAGAAAAGGGAAAATTATCAATCAATCATATGACAATTAATTAATGGGACATTAGTTTTTTCAATAAATTGATTTATTTTACATAAATCAATTGTCTCATCCCCAAGTAATCTTTTCTCTATTTAAAGAGAGGCATAAAGGATGTTATTCCTATGAAAGGTATGAGAACATTTGTATTCTTCATTTCTTTTTCTCTACTTTAAAAAAAACTGTGATATCTCTTGAATACTAATAAAATCTCTTCCCCATTGAAGTGGATGTACACTATCTCATGATAGTGGAACCACTATAAATTTGTGTGTTCTCTGTTGCCTTTATTTATTTTTTTGTGATCTGAGATTTATATTCATTTCAAGCTGTTTATTCTATCAAATCATTGCAAAATCCTATTGAGGTTTTTCCGCTGAAAGGGATTGATCACCCCTTACAACTGGTATCAAAGCTAGATTCGCAAAGAAGGTGTTTGGTAGAATGGCAGGAGGAGATAAAAACAATCAAAATAATACGTCAATGTCATAGTTGCTCCACACGTCAGAGGCTCCTATGTGGCGTCAGGGTCAAAGTTGACGATTGAGAAGTGGAATGATGAAGGAGATTTTGAAAAGTGGCAGTGGATGATGAAAGCAGTTTTGAGAAGAAATCGCGTTCATCGACTAGTATTTGATATAGAGACATTGCCTGCTAATATTTCATCAGTGGAATTAGAAGAGATGGAAGAGTAGGCCTTTACTACTCTTCATCTTGCTATGGAAAGAGTGTAATTTCTGAAATTAGTCAGGAGACAACAGCTAGAGGCCTTTGGAAGAAGTTAGAGGACCTCTACATGAAGAAATCCCTAACCAACTGTCTGATCCTACTGAAGTCTTTCGTCACTTATAAGATGAAGGAAGGTTCTTTAATTAAGACACACCTAAGTGTGTTTGATGACCTGTTAATGAAGATGAAGTCTGTTGAGTTGAAAATTGATGAAGAATAAAAAGCAATGGTTCTGTTGTGTTCGCTTCCAGAGCGATGCACTGGTTTCGCTAACATCATTATCTATGGTAGAGACACATTGAAATTAGTTGTTGTGAAGACAGGTTTTCTCAGTGAAGAGTTTAGAGATCAGATGAAAGAGTTTGGTGTTGGTGATAGTAGTGGAGGAAGTAGTAGTTCAGGCTTATTTGTTGAGAGAGGAAGAGCAGAGAAGAAAGTGAAGAATAATCGAAGGCATTCCAATTCTTGGAAGCCTAATTCATGGAGTAAGTCTAAAGATGGAAAGTGCTATAATTGTAAGAAACCAGGCCATTGGAGAAGAGATTGTCCAGATTTAGAGAAGAAGACGGATGGTTCTTCATCTATTGCGATGGAGAAAGGTGGTATCGATTTGTTGACAGCGGTTGTATTAGATGTTGCAAACCACTGGGTTCTAGATTCTGCAGCATCATTTCATATGACTCCTAATAAGGATTATTTTTCTTCCTTCGATGCCAAAGAAGGAAGTTCTATCCTTATGGGGAACGATTCTACATGCAAGTCTATGGGAGTTGGTTCAGTTCGCATTCGCATGTATGATGGGATTGTTCGTACACTTTCAAATGTTCGCTATGTCCCAGGCCTTCAAAAGTCATTGATATCATTAGGTGAATTGGAATCATTGGGATGCAAGATAACCATTGTTATAGATGGTTTGAGAGTTTCTATAGAGGCACTTGTATTGATGAAGGTTGTTATGGTGCGAAATCTGTATTTGCTAATGGGTACCACTATCCATGGAGAATCATGTGTTGGAGTCGATAGTTCTAAAAGTTTGGATGCTACCATCTTTGGCATATGAGATTAGGTCATACTGCGGAGAACAACTTAGAGTTGCTTCATAAAGAAAAAGATCAAGGGAGAAATCTAAAACAAGTTTGACTTTTACAAGTAGTGTGTATTGGCAAAGCAAACCAGAGTTTCTTTTGGTGATGGCATGCATACTTCTAAGAGGGTACTTTATTATGTGCATTCTGATGTTTGGGGGCCATACTCTACAGATTCTATTGGTGGAGAATATTACTTTGTTTCCTTCATTGATGACTACTCGTGCAAGGCTTGGGTGTATGTAATTAAAGCTAAGTCAGAAGTACGAGAAGTTTAAGGTTTGGTTATCTCTTTTTGAAAACCAAACAGGAAAGAAACTGAAGATTCTTATATCCGACAATGGTGGCGAATATGTCTCCAAAGAGTTCCTCGACTACTGCAGACAGCGTGGTATTAGAAGACATTTTACTACACCTGATGATCCGCAATCCAATGGGGTTGATGAGAGAATAAATAGGACTCTACGTGAAAAGGCCTGTTGCTTGATATTGACTGCGTTTATGTCTAAGGGTTTTTGGGCTAAAGCTATTTCGACTACAGTACATATTATTAATCGGATTCCGTGCTCAGCCATTTATGGGAAGATTCTAGAGGAGGTATGGAGAGGTAAAAACACTTTATTAAGTTATTTTCGTATATTTGGATGTCCAGTTTATGTTCACAATATAGGACATGACAATTTGGAGCCTAGGGCCTCCAAATGTCTTTTTCTTGGTTATACATATGGCATAAAAGAATATAGAATTTGGAATCCAATTACAAAGAAAGTTATACATTCCAGACATGTGAATTTTGATGAGTTAGCAATGTTCAAACCTTTGGAAGGTTTATCGGAGGGTTCAGACTCACTTGATAAGAAACATGAATAGTCTGAGATTCCCAATTTTCAAACCCAAATTAGAGCTATCACTATTGATAATAGTGACAGAGAAGTTTAAGATACATCACATGATAGTCCACAGAATTCCTCTAGTAGTGATGGTGATGGTCATGAAGCTAGAGATGATTCAGCTCAAGGTGGAGTTCAAGGTGGAGCTAAAGGAGAGTCAGGCGATATAGTCGTTCGGGCTAGTCAGAGACCAAAGAGAGCTCCAACTAGATATGGGGATTGGCAGTACGCAAATTTGAGCCTTGATGATCATTTTGAGAACGCTTTACATATAATTCATGTGGAACCGTTGAGCCTTGAAGAAGCCATGGATTCGAGTGACAACTCGAAGTGGAATTGTGTTATAGACAAGGAGATACAGTCTTTGCAAATGAACAAGGCTTAGGATTTGGTACCACTATCTCAAGGAATCCGAGCCATAGGTTGCAAGTGGGTGTTCAAGGTAAAAGATGATGGGAGATACAAGGCAAGATTAGTAGCCAAAGGGTTTTCACAAAGAAAGGGGCTAGAGTATGATGAAATATTTGCTCCAGTTGTTAGACAAACTTCAATCCTATTTGTAATAGTTGTCGCTAACGATTTGGTGTTAGAACAACTTGATGTGAAGACTGCTTTCTTGCATGGTGACTTGGAGGAAACCATTTACATGAAGCAGACAGAAGGATTTATTGAAGCCGGAACGTCAGATTGGGTATGCAAGTTGAAGAAATCTCTTAATTGTCTAAAACATTCGCTTAGACAATGGTACAAAAGGTTTGATTCTTTTATGCTTTCAAATGGTTTTAATCATAGAACTAAAGATGCATGTGTTTATTTTAAGCATTTAAAGAATAATAATTGGGTATATTTACTTTTATATGTGGATGATATGTTGACTTCTTCCAAGGATAAAGCTGAAATTGATGCGTTGAAATTGAAATTAAAAGAGGAATTTTATATGAGAGACCTTGGAGAAGCAAAGAAAATTTTGGGGATGAAAATCCAAAGAGATAGAAAGCTTGGACTTTTGAGACTTACTCAGAAGGAATATATTCAAAAGGTGCTTGCTCGGTTTATGATGGATGGTGCATAGGTTATCAGTACACCCATGCCTTTACATCTACAGCTTTCTAATCACGACTCTCCAATCTCAGAAAAGGACAAGGCCTATATGAAGAAGGTGCCTTATGTCAGTGCAGTAGGTAGCTTGATGTATGCTATGATGCGCACTAGACCTGACATTGCTCAAGCTGTTGTATTAGTTAGTAGATACACAACAAATACGGGAAAATCGCATTGGGAGGCAGTGAAGTACGTTTTAAATATCTTAGAGGAACATCGGATTATGGGCTTGATTTTTGTGGCAGAAATAAGGATTACAACTTGACTGGATTCTGTGATTCAGACTAAGCCAGAGATAGAGATAGAAGGAAGTCAACCTCGGGCTATGTTTTCACACTTGGAGGAACAACTACTAGTTGGAGAGTGAGGTTGCAGACTATAGTTGCTTTGTCTACTACAGAGGAAGAGTTGATAGCTGCAGTTGAGGCAGCTAAGGAGGCACTTTATTTGAAGAAGTTATTGTGCGATTTGGGCTTCATGCAAGATGCTTGTTTGGTGAATAGTTACAGTCAAAGTGCAATTCATTTAGCTGAAAATCTGGCTTTCAGTTCTAGAACAAATCATATAGAGGCAAGAGAGTCTTTCCTTATCTCTATGAATGAGGAGAAGTTAGTTCGTCTTCAGAAGATACACAAATGAAAATGCAGCAGACATGTTTGCGAAGGCATTTCCTGCTACTAAGTTCGAGCATTGCTTGAAATTGATTCACTTGATGAAGTGCTAGGTGCCACATAGTGGCACAATGGGGAAGAGAGTGACTTGGTTGAAGTCAAGAGAAGATGTGGTATTCTTCTTGTTTGAAGAGATAGGAGTTGGTTGCAAAATGTCTACCGTGTTTTTATTGAATGCTTCCAATACTTTGTTGGTGGGTGGTGGCCTTGCCAGAGTTCACTGACAAAGTGCAATGAGGGGTGACTTTTGCAGGAACTCATTGGGGAGCATTCACATTGGAGACTCTTGGTTGCAAGAGATATTGTATCAAAGTGGAGATTATTGTAATTTGTGATAACAATATTTCCAAATATATATCAATTAGATTTTTTGGAGATATTCGTGGTAATTTCGTTACCTGTTTTGTGCAAGAAATGAATGGAAAGAAATGGAAGGAATATTAATGAATAGGGGATATTGGTAATATTTGTCATTTAATTAGTTTCCATGTTTCATGAAGAAAAGAAATGGAAAGAGATTAAAATTGGAAAAGGGGTTGATTGATGGAGAAAAGGGAAAATTATCAATCAATCATATGACAACTAATTAATGGGATATTAGTTTTTTCCATAAATTGATTTATTTTACATAAATCAATTGTCTCATCCCCAAGTAATCTTTTCTCTATTTAAAGAGAGGCATAGAGGATGTTATTCCTATGAAAGGTATGAGAACATTTGTATTCTTCATTTCTTTTTATCTACTTAAAAAAAACTCTGTAATCTCTTGAATATTAATAAAATCTCTTCCCCATTGAAGTGGACGTACACTATCTCGCGATAGTGGAACCACTATAAGTTTGTGTGTTCTATGTTGCCTTTATTTTTTCTATAATCTAAGATTTATATTCATTTCAAGCTGTTTGTTCTATCACATCATTGCAAAATCCTACTAAGGTTTTTCCACTGAAAGGGATTGATCACCCCATACAACTGGTATCAGAGCTAGATTCGCAGAGAAGGTGTTTGGTAGAATGGAAAGAGGAGATGAAAACAATAAAAATAATACGTCAGTGCCAGTAGTTGCTCCATACGTCAAAGGCTCCTATGTGGCGTCAGGATCACAGTCGACGATAAAGAAGTGGAATGGTGAAGGAGATTTTGGAAAGTGGCAGTGGATGATGAAAGCAGTTTTGAGAAGAAATCGCATTCATCAAGTAGTATTTGATACAGAGACATTGCCTTTGGATATTTCATCAGTGGAATTAGAAGAGATGGAAGATTGGGCCTTTACTACTCTTCAGCTTGCTATGGGAAAGAATGAAATTTCTGAAATTAATCAGGAGACAATAGCTTGAGGCATTTGGAAGAAGTTGGAGGACCTCTACATGAAGAAATCCCTAACCAACCGTCTGATCCTACTAAAGACTTTCTTCACTTATAAGATGAAGGAAGGTTCTTCAATTAAGACACACCTAAGTGTGTTTGATGACCTGTTAATGAAGATGAAGTCTGTTGAGTTGAAAATTGATAAAGAAAAAAAGCATTGGTTCTGTTGTGTTCGCTTCCCGAGCGATACACTGGTTTCGCTAACAGCCTTATCTATGATAGAGACACATTAAAATTAGATGATGTGAAGATAGGTTTGCTCAGTGAAGAGTTTAGAGATCAGATGAAAGAGTTTGGTGTTGGTGATAGTAGTAGAGGAAGTAGTAGTTCAGGCTTATTTGTTGAGAGAGGAAGAGCAGAGAAGAAAGTGAAGAATAATAAGGGGCGTATTCTAGGAAGTCTAATTCGCGGAGTAAGTCTAAAGATGGAAAGTGCTATAATTATAAGAAACCAGGCCATTAGAGAAGAGACTGTCCAGATTTGGTGAAGAAGAATGATGGTTCTTCATCTATTGTGATGGAGAAAGGCGGGTAGCGATTTGTTGACAGCGGTTGTATCGGATGTTGCAGACCACTGGATTCTAGATTTTGGAGCATCATTTCATATAACTCCAAATAAGGATTATTTTTCTTCCTTTGATGCCAAAGAAGTAAGTTCTATCCTTATGGGGAATGATGCTATATGTAAGTCAATGGAAGTTGGTTCAGTTCACATTCGCATGTATGATGGGATTGTTGGTACACTTTCAAATGTTCGCTATGTCCCAGGTCTTCGTAAGTCATTGATATCACTAGGACAGTTGGCATCATTAGGATGCAAGATAACCATTGTTAATGATGATTTAAGACTTTCTGTAGAGGCACTTGAATTGGAAGGGTTTTATGATGCGAAAACTATATTTGCTAATGGGTACCACTATCTATGAAGAATCCTGTGTTAGATTCGATTGTTCTAAAAGTTTGGATGCTACCAAGCTTTGGCATATGAGATTAGGTCATACATCGGAGAAGAACTTAGAGTTGCTTCGTAAAGAAAAAGATCGAGGGAGAAATCTTCAACAAGTTGGAATTTTGCAAGGAGGGTGTATTGGCAAAGAAAACCAGAGTTTCTTTTGGTGATGGCGTGCATACTTCTAATAGGGTACTATATTATGTGCATTTAGATATTTAGGGGCCATACTCTACAGATTCTGTTGGTGGAGCATATTATTTTGTTTCCTTCATTGATGACTACACGCGCAAGGCTTGGGTAGGGTGTATGTAATGAAAGCTAAGTCGGAAGTATCTGAGAAGTTTAAGGTTTGGTTATCTCTTTTTGAAAACTAAACAGGAAAGAAACTGAAGATTCTTAGATCCGATAATGGTGGCGAATATGTCTCCAAAGAGTTCCTCGACTACTGCAGACAGCGTGGTAGTAGAAGACATTTTACTACACCTGGTGATCCGCAATCCAAAGGGGTTGCTGAGAGAATGAATAGGACTCTACGTGAAAAGGCCCGTTGCTTGATATTGACTGCGGTTATGTCTAAGGGTTTTTGGGCTGAAGCTATTTCGACTGTAGCATATATAATTAATCGGATTCCATGCTCTGCCATTTATGGGAAGATTCCAGAAGAGGTATGGAGAGGTAAAAACACTTTATTAAGTTATTTTTGTATATTTGGATGTCCAGTTTAGGTTCACAATACAGGACATGACAAGTTGGAGCCTAGGGCCTCCAAATGTGTTTTTCTTGGTTGTACAGATGGCATAAAAGGATATAGAATTTGGAATCCAATTACAAAGAAAGTTATACATTCCAGACATGTGGCTTTTGATGAGTCAGCAATATTCAAACCTTTGGAAGGTTTATCAGAGTGTTCAGACTCAGTTGATGAGAAACATGAAAAGACTGAGATTCCCATCTTTCAAACCCAAAGTAGTGCTATCACTATTGATAATAGTGACGGAGCAGTTGAAGATACATCACAAGATAGTCCACAGATTCCCTCTAGTAGTGATGGTCATGAAGCTAGGTATGATTCATCTCAAGGTGGAGTTCAAGGTGGAGCTGAAGGAGAGTCAAGCGATATAGTCGTTCGGGCTAGTCAGAGACCAAAGAGAACTCTAATTAGATATGAAGATTGGCAGTATCCAAATTTGAGCCTTGACGATCAGTTTGAGTATGCTTTACGTGTAATTCATAATGAACCATTGAGACTTGAAGAAGCCATGAAGTTGAGTGACAACTCGAAGAGGAATTGTGCTATGGAAGAGGAGATACAGTCTTTGCAAAAGAACAAGACTTGGGATTTGGTACCACTACCTCAAGGAAGCCGAGCCATAGTTTGCAAGTAAGTGTTCAAGGTAAAACATGACGGTAGATACAAGGCAAGATTAGTAGGCAAAGGGTTTTCACAACGAAAGGGGCTAGAGTATGATGAAATATTTGCTCCAGTTGTTAGACAAACTTCAATTCGAATTCTACTTGCAATAGATGCCGCTTACGATTTGGAGTTCGAACAACTTGATGTGAAGACCGCTTTCTTTCATGGTGACTTAGAGGAAAGCATTTACATGAAGCAGCCAGAAGGAATTATTGAACATGGAAAGTCAGATTGGGTATTCAGGTTGAAGAAATCTCTTAATGGTCTAAAACAGTCGCCTAGACAATGGTACAAAAGGTTTGATTCTTTTATGCTTTCGAATTGTTTTAATCATAGTACTAAAGATGCATGTGTTTATTTTAAGCATTTAAAGAATAATAATTGGGTGTATTTACTTTTATATGTGGATGATATGTTGTCTGCTTCCAAGGATAAAGATGAAATTGATGCATTGAAATTGAAATTAAAAGAGGAATTCGATATGAAAGACCTTGGAGAAGTAAAGAAAATCTTGGGGATGAAAATCCAAAGAGATAGAAAGCTTGGACTTTTGAGACTTACTCAAAAGTAATATATTCAAAAGGTGCTTGCTCGGTTTAGCATGGATGGTACAAAGGTTATCAGTACACCCATGCCTTTACATCTACAACTTTCTAATCAGGGATCTCCAATCTCAAAAAAGGACAAGGCCTATACAAAGAAGGTGCCTTATGCCAGTGCAGTAGGTAGTTTGATGTATGTTATGGTGTGCACTAGACCTGACATTGCTAAAGCTGTTGGATTAGTTAGTAGATACACGACAAATCCGGGAAAATCGCATTGGGAGGCAGTGAAGTACATTTTAAGTATCTTAGAGGAACATCGGATTATGGGCTTGTTTTTTTTGGCAGAAACAAGGATTTCAACTTGATTGGATTCTATGATTCAAACTACGCCGGAGATAGAGATAGAAGGAAGTCAACCTCAGGCTATGTGTTCACACCTGGAGGATGTAACACCCCACGTCCATTAATGTCACTCGCAAAGGGAATGCATTAACTTCCAGGTAGCATGTTAAGTGAATATATAACAGAAAATCACAACAAGACAGATATAAAGCAGTACTTGAAAATTTAAAACTTTATTTATTGCAGTAGAAGGTAAATATGTTTGGTTACATCATCAAAAACCATAAACCAAAGTCAAGTACATAATATCCATCTTGATAAAACAAAGTACATAATCCCACTACTACAAATAGCCATAAAGAAAATGATAGGCTGAACTTTACTTCAGCAATCCAAATCCAAGTGCTCCCAAATAGATCCCAATTAAGCTCCACTAGTAATAGTCCCACCCTTAGAACCTGGAGGGGGGGGGGAAGGAAGAAAAGAGGTGGAAACAAAAGGGGTCATACATAAAGTCTGGCGAGTCTGATAACTCTAACAACATAATTATTAAAGCAATATGATAAGATATAAGCTGGAGAATAAGGTAATGACTGTGTGAACCACATGGTTATGGCAAGGCAATCAAGAGAAACAGAGATAACGTTAATGGCGCTTCAAAATCAATATAGGATAATTACTATACTCTACCGTTTGTACCGTACTGTACTGTACTAACACTAACTGCACCCCTACTAGTCACTCTAGAAATTTGATCCCTCTTGGCTAAATAGAACGATGATAGCTTCGTGTACTACTAGATGTACCCACTATCCTCCATGTTTGACTGCATATCTCTAGTTGCTATCATAGGTACCCAGCGTGTACCTATCCCCACTAGATGTACCCCTTCAATAAGTAATAATGGTAATTCCATGTACTCCTAGCAGACGTCATAGGTGTCGCCTGCTCCTATCTCCACTAGGTGTACCCCCTTAATAATTATTAATAATAGTGGTAGCTTCGTGTACCCCTAGCTGACTACATAGGTGTCGTCTGCTCCTATCTCCACTAGCTGTACCCACTACCCTGCCCCATTCGATCGGCTCCCTAACTCGTAGATACCCGTGCACGTCACATAGTGGGGTGTATCACCCCCCAATATGGCAACCTTATACCACGCAAGGAATGCATGGCTTATAACTACACGATGCAACAACGTCTTACCTACCAGCCCGGACCCACGCACGCACGTGACCCCATCAGACCCATTAGGCGTGTCCCGTCCTCGACTTGAGTCGAGCTCACAAAGATGATTAATGGGCTACTGGACTGAAAAGGGACCCCCCATGCTTGACATAAGCTTTCCACCTAGGCTTGGTCCCCTCTAGTACATCCCACTTAACCCCCTTCATGTCCACTTACATGTTTTAAATTTGGTTAAGGGTTCTATTAGTAATTCCACATGCCACCCAAGGCACCCACTTAACCCCTATGTCCCACTTACATGTTTTACCTTGGTTAAGTGTTACTAATCGTATTTCCTCATGCCACCCAAGGCACCCACTTAACCCCCATGTCCCACCACCCGTTTTACTTTGGTTAACTGTTTCTTAATTTATTACCACCGTAACCCCTATAGGACCTCTCACATTAGACTAGCATTTGTGGCTGCTGGATTTGCCGGGCGGGTCCGGGCAGTCTTACACCACAAACGAGCCTAACCTCATGTCCATACAATTGTTACGCATTTAGTTTGGGTCTTTGACCTCTCACATTGGACTACCATTTGTGGCTGTTGGATTTGCCAGGCGGGTCCGGGCAGTCTTACACCACAAATGAGTCCAACCTCGTGTCTTAGGCGATTAATTATAATTAATTTTCCCCAAATTTGAATTACTTTCCCTATTCAAATTTCTATATTTATTTATGTCCATAATTTATCACCTAAATTATGCTCATCTATTTATAGTATATAAATTATACCAATTTCATCACTAATTAATTTTATTCCTTAAAATTAATTACATGCCTTTTTAGGCCATTACATGCCAAATTCACAATATGTGTGTATCCACTATTATCCCCATCGTACCCCCGTCATTCGTTCGCTTATTATGACATATACATATTAGACTAGCAAATTGTCTAATACTTAAAAAAGGGAATAAACATCACAAAGTCACATACACACAATAATAGATCCAATTTGCATCTAACTTGCAATTAAGAATTACAACATACTTGCATAGTCTTTGTATTATCAAGGTTCCAAAAATCATAGATCTAAAAGGTGTGAACTTGCATGTATGAACATAGTTTTACACCCAACTAGCCTAGGTAATTATCACAAACTTACATAAACTATGTATGTCATCAACCTAAACATAAAGATGACATCTTGCATAACTATGGATCCAGTAAAAGGTGTTAACCTGAGTAAACTATGGATCCACATAACGGTGTAAACTTGCATAACTATGCATGTCATAGTTTCAACATAAAAATGTCAACTTGAATATGGATCTAAACTTTAAAGGTGTGAACTTGTATATATGTGAGTCCAATTATCACTTAAACTTGCATACCAACATAATACTTATACGAACTAGCATATGTTCCACATCCATATTCGCATAAAAACTGATGTTATAAACCTAGGTGATTGGATTGTAAAAAGGGATTCATTGACACAAGTTAACATCATGAACTACTAGCATGTTTTTTAGATCCAAACTTATGTAACATCATATAACTCACGTACAACTTGCGTGATCCTATTAACTTGCATAACATCATATGTACAACTTGCATAATCATATTAACTTGCATAACATCATATATGAAACTTGCATAATCATATTAACTTGCATAACATCATATATGAAACTTGCATAATCATATTAACTTGCATAACATCATATATGAAACATGCATAATCATATTAACTTGCATAATCATATTAATCTTGCATAACATCATACATGAAACTTGCATAACATCATATATAAAACTTGCATAACATCATATAATATGACTCAAGTTAACATATACGATTAAACATATGAATTAGATTCACAACCACAACTTATAATCCAACGTATATCACATCATAATTAATTTAGCAATTATTTTGTTAAAGTGATCAAACTCACCATTCAACGAAGTTCTGGAATTTATTAGCGTCTATTTGTTGTAGTTGAATTTACTGTTGGATTGAATTAAGTTGCTTTAATCTTCTTCTAATTGGTGGCGACTCTAGGGTTCAAGACGACAGCATGACGGCCATAATTTTAATTTTAATTTTGATTTAGGGTTTGAGTCTATGGGTCTTTTTATAGATCTTTGAATTAATTTAAGCCATCGGATCACTCTATTATCCATCTAGGCCTTAGAAACCAAGAAATGATGTCAACAGACCAACCAGAAATCGCCACCTAAGCCCTAAAACATAAAATTTCGTCATAGACCATTCAGGGCCGACGGGACCAATTCCAAACCTCCTGAGTCGATACTGGGGTCGACCCAGCTGGGTCGACCCATAAAATAGGTCGGTTTGGTGTTTTGCCTTCCCGCTTCCGCTGTTTTGATTTTTTTTTCTTAAATTTTAGGTTGAATTTTATTATATATATATATATATATATATATATGTATATGTATATGTATTTATATCTTCCTAATTAACCATTATAACACTAAACCACTTTTTGAACTGCGTTCACACTAAGCCATTTTTAAGCCATACCCCTAAAACAAAAATATGGCACTGGCAGGGATCGAACTCTGTACCCCTTGTATGCAAGTCATGTGTTCCAACCAAATGAGCTACTAAGTCTTTTGCTTACAAACCTTAGAACTATACTAAACATTTATTCTTTAATTTAGTTAATTTTATTATTCAAAAATCTGGGGTGTTACATTCTCCCCTCCTTAAAGGATTTCGCCCCCGAAATCTCCAAGTTAAAGAGAATGCATATCCTAACATCCAAACAAGCATCTGCTCAACCATCAAACATAGGCATTCATTGTCCTTATAGAATTTCTATTGCTGTATGAACATATGCAAAAAGTGCGTATGTGTGTTCCTTATCTAATGCAAAATCAGGCGGTCTACTGATTCAGTTGACCTCCTTAATGCAAACCATGATAGTGCCATGCGTCCATTATGTACGCGAAAGAACCCTATCGATACATATTATTTATACATGTGTGCACAACCATTCACCAAAATGCAACATCCATATGATAGCACAACCATTATACATCCATTAGCTTAAATATGCACACACATTTATATGCAATATGCAATATGAAGTGATTGAGCTGATCTAGTGCCTAAAGTGTGTGTATATGCATCCACGAGCAACCACTAGCAAACACTTGCATCCACATGCATCCATCATACATAACATGTCTCAAACAGATGTTTCAATCATAGGACTACCCTATCTAAGTTCAAAGGTACTAACGAGAGGACATACTAAAGATAAGATAAGTATAAGGTAAGCGATAAAGGAGAAACTAAAAGACATACCCTCGAAAAGAAAAGGGTACAATGAACGCATCTTCTCTTCCGTCTCCCAAGTAGTGTTGCTCTCATCATCTCCCCGTTGCACTTTGACTAGCTTGACCTCTCGATTCCTCAACTTCTTAACCTCCGACCCAAGAATGCACGTAGGAGCTTGGCGAATCGTCGCATCACGCTCTCTAAGCAAGCTCGACTCTACCACTTCCGCGGTCTCGTGCAAGAACTTCCTCAAATGTGACACATGGAATACATTGTGTACGTTACTAAGTCTCTCGGGCTACTCCACTCTATACGCCATCTGCCCAATCCTCTCCTTAATAGGAAACATCCCTACGAACCTTGGTGCTAACTTCCCAATGGACCCAAAGCGAACGACATTCCGTAACAGAGACACCTTGATAAAGACCATGTCCCCAATATCAATCTCAAGGTATATCTTCCTCTTGTCTGCATAAGATTTCTGCCTATCTTGCGCCGTCTTCATCCTCCTTCGAATCAAATGGATCTTTTCCGAAGTCTCTCTAATCATATCGGGCCCAAGCAAGATCTTATCCATAGATTCCCACCAACATGTAGGTGAACAATAAGGCCTTCCATAATAGCTTCGAAAGGTGCCATGCCAATGCTAGACTGAAAGCTATTATTATACAAGAACTCCACCAACGGAAGATGCTTTTCCCATGTACCTACAAAGTCTAAGACACATAGCCTCAAAAGGTCCTCTAGAATATGATTCACCCTCTCAGTCTAGCCGTCCGTCTGAGGATGATATGCGGTGCTCAAACATAACTGAGTCCCTACCGCCTCTTGTAAGCTCTTCCAAAACTCGCTAGTAAAGATAGGATCTCGATCGCTCACTATGCTAGAAGGAACACTGTGTAAACGGACTACCTCTCGAATGTATATGGAAGATAACCATGGAGCAGTCCTCTTACGCTTCACGGGAATGAAATGGGTGCTCTTTAGTAAGTCTGTCTACCACAACCCAAATCCCCGTGTTACCCTTCCTCGATCTCGGCAATCCATCGACAAAATCCATCGAGACACTATCCCACTTCCATTGAGGAACCTCCCATGGGTGAAGCAACCCACCGGGTTTCTTTTGCTCCACTTTTACTTGTTGGCACACCAAGCATCTAGCGACATACTCAGCCACATCCCTCTTCATACTGACCCAAAAGAAAACTCGCTTCATGTCTTTGTACATCTTTTCCCCGCCGGGATGAATGGTCATCTTTGAATGATGTGCATCATCAAGAATAGCCTTCCTCAAGCTCCCATCCCGTGATACACAAAGTCTATCGTCCCTACGCAACCAACCCTTATCATCTAGGGCATACCTACTTAGGTGGCTTGATGACTCCCCTCTTATGAGCTTGTAACGACCCGGAAAATCTGAACCAATTTAAAATTTATAAATTGGCTATTTTAGTGGATTTTAAATATTTAAAATAAATATTTTAAATAATAACGATGAGAAGTAAGTTTGAATCGATGTTTGAAAATAAATATAATTAACTCTAATTATAAACAAGGCCTGAAATGGCGCGGTAGTTTCAAAATTTGAATTCAAACTTTGACTGACTGTACCGGGTGCAAAACAAAACGGATTTGAGTGAAACTAAAAATATTTATATCTATTAGTGAATATATTTCTAACGAACCTGAAAAATCGAAGTTTCATAGCGGGAAGCAAAAGTTATGGCCAAATGAATTTTCAGAAAGGTCGCTATAGAGTTTATATAGCCCATGAAAATGGCCATTCTGCAAACGACCTCAGAATTCGACGAAACCACTTTTGTTGGATCCAGGATGTCAAATTATTGCTAGGTTTCAAATATCATAATTTTGAAGTTAATATGTGAGCGTGGCAAAGAAAACGTGTTTTGGTCAATTATAGTTAAAATGGATCGACTAGAAATGGGCCATTTTTCAAACGGTCTCAGAATTCGACGAAACTAGTTTTGTTGGGACCATATTGTCAAAACATAGCTAGATTTATTTTTCTGGAATTTTTAGAATCAGTATGTGGCCTCGGGAAATTGAAATGCACATTTAAATCGAATATTGAATGTTTTATATTTTAATTTGAAGAAAAACTAGTCGAAACAGTCGAATGGGCCAAAGAAACATATCCCATTGTGTTCGGAATGGGGGTATTTAGCTAGGGACAACAGTCGTTGGGTCTAGATTGGGGTTCATTTGTGAAAGAGAGTATTTTCGAAATTTAAAAAAAAAAAAAACATGATTGGTCCATATCAGATTTCCCCCCCCCCCCCCCCGACATTCTCTCTCCCTCCACGATTAAAGGCGGAAAAGCCTTCTAAACTTCCAGCCCCGATTCCGGCTTCCACGTCCATCTTTAACCCCCGCTCCAGTTGAAGTTTTTGAAGAGCTCCTCCTCCTCTTCAAATCCATACTTGATTCACCTCCCCTCGCTCCGTATTTAGCTCGCATAGACCTTGTGAAAGTTCGTCGTTCGAGCTAGGATTCCTCCTCCCAGGCGCGCGCGAGTTCGACGCGGTTGGCACCCCCTAGAGCGGATTTCGAAGCTCTCTCACGTGGCGAAGGCCGATCGACGTATTGTTGCATGGATTTCAAGAAAAGGCTAAACATAGTTTTGAAGAAATTAGTTGAGGTGCGACCTATTTTAAAATAAACTATATTATAGAAGTTTAAAGCGCTACGGTTTTTGATTTCACTGTAAAAATCATATCTTTTTTGTTTCTTAACGAAATTCAGTGAAACAAGAGACAGTGGACTCGTGTGGACGTCTTCTACATTCTAGAAGAGACCGCATATTTTTATGAGCCTTCTGCTATTTTTGGTGGGGTGGAACCCAATGTGAGATTTCTAAACTATAAACGATATGGAAAACGACGATGTATAAATTATATAGTCGATGTATGAGTTATATAAGCATTGTACACCACCTGTATAAGCGTTGTATAAGTTGTACTGTCGATGTATAAGTTATATATGCATTGTAAAAATTATATATGTGTTGAATAGAAGTGAAGTTTACATATATATATATATATATATATATATATATATATATATATATATATATATATACACACACACACGCCACTCATCCACAAACCATGGACGACCTTTATTGGTTGTGATTGGTGTGAAAATTGGTTGATAGCGAATGGTTGACTAAAATTGTTTGTGGCTGAAATTGATTGATTGTAGTTGAAAAATACCTGTTTGTGGTTGAGAATTATTTGTTTGAAACCACATAGGATTAGTTTGTGGAAATGAAAAAAATATACATGTCGCCTGCGTGCGAACTAGATGCATGAAATCCCCATTGTCAAAAGCTGTGAGGCTTTAAGGTAGAGCGAGGAGTCGTACTAGGGACGGCCCCGGTTTTAACTACCCTGCCGTTATGCTGCCGAAATTTTGAATAATATTCATGTGTTAGGATTATTTTCATGTGTTGAAACTATATTTGTGTGTTGAATAGAAAACCTTCATGTGTTGAATAGAAATTCATTCGTTGAATAATATTCATGTGTTGAATGGTATTCGTGTTTTAAATAAATTGTTTTATAATAAAAATCCTATTTTTATCACCTATGTGAACTATATAAAATAGTCGTGTTATAAAATATTCTTGTTTTGAAATAAATTTCTTTATAATAAAAATCCTATTTTTATCACCTATATGAACTATATAAAATAGTCGTGTTTTGAAATAAATTGTTTTATAATAAAAACCCTATTTTTATCAACTATATGAACTATATAAATTAGTCGTGTTTTAAAATAAAAAATTTTATAATAAAAACCTATTTTTATCACCTATATGAACTATATAAAATAGTCGTGTTTTGAAATAAATTGTATTGCAATAAAAATCACATTTTTATTGTATACATGAATTGTTAAAACTAGTGAAGTGTTGAAAGAAATGTCAGGTGGATAAAAATATCATTTTTATCAAATGTATGAAAAGAATATAGTTTTGAAATCGAAGAATCGATTTTATATATATATATATATATATATATATATATATATATATATATATATATATAGAACTGAAATATATCGAATAACGAAGTTGCAATTCATGTTTTGAAACCGTGATTTCAAACGATTAGCGCGGGAGATCCGACCATCGGATTTTCCCGAAACTGAAACCGTTGGGTTCACTTTGGAAATGTCTTTCCAACGACACCAACTTTGTGAAGATCCAATGATTGGATTGTCTGGAATGTTTAATTCAAATCTGAAGAAAAACAGCACCATAATCGATTATATATATATATATATATATAATTAAATTAAATCGAATAACAACGCTGTAGTTCGTATTTTGAAATCGAAACTTCAAACGAGTGTACCGGGAGATCCGACCGTCGGATTTTCCCAAAGTTGGAACTGTTGGATTCCTTTTGAAAAGATCTTTCTAATGATATAAAATTTGTGAAGATCCAACTGTTAGATTTTCAAATATGTGTAAATCAAATTTGAAGAAAAACAGCGCCACGGCCACGTTATGGCCCGAAGCGTCGTTTGAATGAATTGGCTAAAATAAATAAATAAAATAGCGATAAATCGTTATCAAATATTGTAAACGATATGGAATGTGAAATTTAGAAACTAACTGAAGGTTAGCTAAGTCGAATGGTTTCCTGGGCTTTGATCTGATGTTGGTTTCGGCCTTCGGGGTTAATATTTAGGAAATCGTTTTGTTACTGATTTACGGTTAGTGACTGATGAATTTAAATGAGGCGTATGTTGTGTTTGTGTAGCACTTTTTATTAAATACGCAAGTTGCTCAGAAAGACCGGGTTTATCCCATTCTGAATAACTAAATCGACGATAAGAAGTCAAAGATGAAGATGGTGGTTGAAGACCGGAGATCTTCACCTCGATTGGATGGTAACTGATGTCCTGATTGGGAGGCATCCCGAAATATGGATAATGAGCGGTGATCGTCTAGATGTTCGTGGAGATCGATGGGTATGCGAGGTACATAGTGCCTCCGGTTTCGTTCAGACCCAGAACGGACTTGCAAATGGACTGTGTGTCTAACATTGGAATTCATTCTGTGTAATTGATAGCCATCAGTTGCATGGTGTGAATTGCTAGTGTGGCATGCTAAGATGCAGTGATCAAGGCTTCTGTTGAAAAGCAAAGTCTTGTGGTGATGATCAAGGCACTGCCTGCGTGGCGTAGCTTTGTGTATAACGTGAATTCGCGAGCCTCACACCCCGGTATGAACCAGAAACGGGAGAGGACCTCAGGGAGGACATGCGTTTCTTCCTAGCTAGAGGTGGTGTCGGTGCTTAAACTGGCTGACATATAAATTATTTTCACCTATGTGGTTGTTGCTGTTGCGAGGCGCCTCGGATATATCGGTCGATCCGGGACCGATGGAGTCATTTGTTGGCTCACTTTGCCCCCAAAGGGCGGGGAAACGCAGTGTTCAGGAATTTTAATCCACATCGGTGGATCGGCCCTGTCGCTCCAAGGGTCACTCGAGCTCTGATCCTGAGGCTCGGGCTAGGCAGTCTCGAAGTCGGTAAGGACTATCTTTTGCCTTGGTTCATGACGGAAATCCAATTTTCAAATACGTGACTGTACGGTTTTGATATTATACCTATATATGGCGACATAGTGATATGGGGCATTAATGCCGTCTATGATTGATACTTATGATTGGAAATTATTTTTGAAACATATAAACACTAGTAATAATATCAAATTCTTTTGTTTTACTCGTATCAAGCATATTTTGGACATTATAAGGTAAAAACTCTATCCTTCGGTTTGCGTTGCATTGTGTGATGGGAACTGAGTCTTATAATGGCTTCATTTTTATAAAAAGCATTGCGATGTTTAAAAGATTGACTTGTTTTAAAGCATTGGCAATCCAATGGAGTAAACCCGTTCCGCGAAAATGGAGTGGTCCTATGATTTGCCAATTGTATAATGTGTTATGTAGATTTCTCATACCAGTCCCATGACTGACTCGTAGTTTGTTTCACTTGCAAACTCGGGTGCCCCTTTTTCTACACGGGCAGCCTTGTTTTTAGGTCTTAGCAGGCTCTTTTTGGATAGTTGGAGATGAAGATGGATTCTATCATTTATCTCTTTTTATGCTATTCAGCTCCTATTGTACATATTATGTTTGTTTTCCGCTGTAGACATTTATGTATAGTTGAAATGTATTTGTACTAAGTATGATCCTGTATACTGTGTAACTTTGATGATAACGTTTATCCAGTGTATTCTATTGTACATTATCTGGTGTATTTATGTAATTCTGTTCTGTTAATTCTGTTTATGTGTTATATTCCAAAGATTACCCTTGCCACCGTCAGTACGGGGTTTGGGGGCATCACAACGTGGTATCAGAGCTTTGGTTAAGCTTAATGCTAGAATATAACATATTAACGAACTCGTCAGAAATAGAACTAGTAGTGTTCTAGGACGAATAACTCATTGCAGGTAGGATCAGTAATATCCTAGTATGAGTATAGCAGAATGAAACAACACCTTGATAGAGCATTTACATTCAAGTATATGTTTCTATGCTTTGAAATATCTTTTCTGTGACCTGACACTTGATCTGCTATTTGCAGAAGTACTAGAAAATGAGTGACAGAAACAAAAGGAATAATCGTATGGCTCGACAAGCTAATGAGCCAGTTGTGCTCCCGCAGCCAGAATTAGATATAGAAGTTCTATTAAAGAGATATCGAAATCTGGGTGGATCACCATTCTTTGGAAAAGAGTCCATTATGGAAACACAAGCTTGGATTCGTTCTGCTAAGAAAATCTTTGAAGGTCTAAAGCTGAGAGATGATCAGAAAAGATTACTGGCATCCTGGACACTCAAAGACGAAGCTTTGTTTTGGTGGGATTCAGTTATTAAGAATAATCCAGAAGGTGATATCACCTGGAATAGATTTAAAGTGATGTTCCTAGAAAGATTTACTCCTCCTGAAGCAACTGAGCGGTTATGTGATGAATTCTCTTATCTGATACAAGGAGATATGACGATTCCAGAATATCATAAGAAATTCAATGAACTCTCTCATTTTTCCCTTCATCTGATTCAAGATTCAAAGAGGAAGAATCTGAGGTTTATTCATGGCCTGCAAAGAAAATATCAGAATAGTGTAATGAGGAATGTGAAGCTTCCATTTTCTGAAATGATATACATGGCTTACCGGTATGAAGATCTCGACAAGAAAGGTATATTGCGTTACGAAGAGGAAGTCAATTCTAGTAATAAAGTTGAGTCTGAAATTGATCGTCCTGAGGCCAGTACAATGTCTGAGGTGAGTAAGAAGCCCAAAGTCAATCGAAAAAGGGCCAGATCTAAGAAAGAACCAGTAATGACCGCCATATGCCTTAACTGCAATCAAAAGGGTCATCTATCCAGGAAATGTAAGTCTTTGAAAATGCAGAAGAAGAAAGGATCTAAATTAAAGAACAAGGTTATAGAGAATAAAAAATGTGGTGGATGTCATCAGATTGGTCATCTTTTAAGGGCCTGCCAGCTATCCAGAAAACCTGAAGCAGTACAAGTGAATGAAGTGGCGGAAACTTCAGCATCCTCAGCTAGCCAGGGGAGGTCTGATGTTTTTGAAGGCATGCTTAATGTCAAAAATATTCCAGTTAAAGTACTGTTTGATACAGGCGCGTCGCGAAGCTTTATTGCAAAGAATGCAGTTAAGAAGTTGGATTTGAATTTGAAGAAGCTCAAAGAACCAATGACTGTCCATAATCCGGTTGGGAACTCCCTTGATCTCAATTGGGTTTGTGGGGTGCCTATCTCTTTTTCCTGCTATAAGTTCCCTACCATCTCCATCGTCATGAATTTTACTGAATTCGATCTTATTTTGGGATTGGATTGGTTAACCAAATATGAGGCAGAGGTTAGATGCACCAAGAGAGTTGTTAAGGAAAAGGCCCAATCAGGGAGTTATATAACCATACCATGCGAAGGTCCGAATTCAAATAGAAAAGATTTTTGTTCAGCTCTTGATATCTCCCCTGCACAAGTAGAAAATGTCCCAGTAGTCACAGAGAATGTTCCTGACCTCATAAAAGATATTCTTGTAGTTAAGAATTATGCGGATGTGTTCGAAGAAGTGGTTAGCTTACCTCCGCAGAGAGAAATTGATTTCAAGATCGCTTTAATTCTGAATGCAAGGCCAGTAGTGCACGCTATTCGGAGAATGACTCTAAAGGAGAAAGAAGAACTAGACAATCAAACTCGACAGCTTGTATGGAAGGGTCTGATCAGGCCTAGTTTCTCTGATTGGGGAGCAGCAGTGGTGTTCGTCCCAAAGTCTGACAGTACTCTGCGACTATGTGTGGATTATCGTGACTTGAATAAGCAGACAATAAAGAATAAATATCCATTGCCGCGAATCGATGATTTATTGGATCGCCTCAATGGAGCACAAGTATTTACAAGGATGGACCTAGCTACAGGCTTCCATCAGATTCGTATTGCCAAAGAGTGTGTCCCTATGACAGCATTCAGAGGTCCAGACTTATTCTATGAGTGGTTAGTAATGTCATTCGGCTTATGTAACGCTCCAGCTTACTTCGTCGATTTGATGAATCGAGTGTTCAGAGGAGTCTTGAATAAGTTTGTTCTGGTTTTTATTGACGATATTCTAATCTTCTCTAAATCAAAGGCCGAACATGAAAAACATTTGGAGCAAGTTCTAGTAATTCTGAGAAAGAATGTATTGAAAGCTAAACTGTCCAAATGTATATTCTGGCAAGATGAAGTGAAGTTTCTTGGCCACGTCGTATCGAAAGAAGGAATTGCTTTGGATCCAAGTAAAATCACAGCTATTCAAAACTGGAAACAGCCTAGTACTCCCACAGAAGTCCAAAGTTTTCTTGGATTGTATAGTTATTACCGGAAGTTCGTTAAAGACTTTTCGAAGATATCTGGTCACTTAACAAAGCTTACAAAGAAGCACTCAAAATTCAAATGGACTCCAGAATGTGAGGAGGCTTTTGAGGAGCTAAAGTTAAGATTAACAACGGCTCAGTATTAATGATAATCGATGGCAATCAAGATTTAAAAGTCTGGACAGATGCCTCTAGAGAAGGCCTTGGTGAAGTGTTAATGCAAAGAGGTCAAGTGGTTGCTTATGCTAGCCGTCAACTGAAGCCATATGAAAAGAATTACGTTACTCGTGATCTTGAGTTGTTGGCTATAGTATTTGCTTTGAAAATCTGGAGACGCTATCTTCTGGGTGAGAAATTCGAACTGTTTACAGATCACCAGTCGCTAAAGTATTTGTTCACCCAAAAAGACTTGAATTTGAGGCAGGAACGTTGGCTAGAGTTCCTTGCAGCATACGATTTTGAGATTCTGTACACTCTAGGGAAAGCCAATGTCGTGGCCGATGCGTTAAGCTGAAAGAATGTAGTGATCGCCAGTTTTATTATAACGACTTCCTTGATTGACAAAATATCTATTCTTCAGAAGGATGATAATTTTATTAAGGATATGATCAAAAGGATTCAGAAAGGCGAACCATCGTGTTTCCAAATAGATAATGATGGGACTCTTAGATTGAGAGGAAGGATTCGTGTTCCCGACATCCCCGAGATAAAAAGGGAAGTGTTGGACGAGTGTCACTAGTCCAAGCTGAGTATCCATCCAGGTGTGGCCAAAATGTATAACGATCTTAAGCGAACATTCTGGTAGAAGGCTATGAAAAGGGACGTTTCAATATATGTTAGACGATGCCCTACGTGCCATCTAATCAAAAGCGACCAACAGAAAATGGCTGGATTGTTGCAACCGCTGGACGTTCCAGGTTGGAAGTGGGAACATATTTCCATGGACTTCATTGATGGTTTGCCCAGAACCAGAAAAGGAAATGATAGTATTTGGGTGATCGTAGATCGCTTCACGAAGACCACCCATTTCATACCTATCAAATCCAATAGAACTGCTCAGAGTCTGGTGCAAATATATTTCAAGGAAATTGTTAGGCTACATGGAGTGCCGCTCAGTATAGTTAGTGATAGAGATCCAATATTTACTAGCAAATTTTGGGAGTCATTTCAAGTAGAACTGGGAATGAAGTTGAACTTGAGCACCGCGTATCATCCCCAGACAGATGGTCAGACTGAGAGGGTGACTCGTATACTGGAAGATTTATTGCGGGCGTGTGTTCTTGACTTTGGTGGATCATAGGAATACCATTCACATTTGGTTGAGTTCTCCTATAACAACAGCTACCAAGCGAGCCTAACAATGTCACCATTCGAAGCATTGTATGGTAGACCGTGCCGATCCCTGCTTGTTGGGTCGAACCTGGTAATAGGCTTGTATTGGGACCCGATATGACCACGAAGCTGCCGACAAAGTCGATTTCGTTAAGAAACGATTAATCGCCGCTCAAAGCCGACAGAAAAGCTATGCTGATTCGAGAAGAAGGGATTTGGCTTTTTCTGTTGGTGATTATTTTTATATAAAGGTTTCTCCGATGAGAGGACTGATTCGATTTGGAAAAACTGGGATGTTGGCGCCCAGATTTATTGGTCCATTCCCTATTCTTGAACGGATTGGAACTCTCGCTTATAGAGTTAAATTGCCTAATTGGCTGCCTGGAGTGCATGATGTGTTTCACATATCTCAACTTCGAAAGCATGTTCATGATCCAGACTTGATCGTGGAAGAAGCAGCGCAACAGGATATTGAAATTACTCCAAAATTAGCTGTGAGAAGAGAGCCGCTAAAGATCATTGGCAAAGAAGCCAAAGAACTGAGGAACAAGAAGGTTTAATTAGTCAAAGTGCAATGGAGTGGAGATCCGCGAGATTGTACTTGGGAAACTGAGGAGAGCATTCAGAAAGCCTATCCTAAGTGTTGAGTAGATATCTCTGATTGACTCCGGTGCAAGGCACATTTACCATACTTTGCATTACCACTTAGTTCTCTACTTTGTTGTTATTTTCTTTCCATGGATGTGCACTTTTAATTCTATAGTCTGATTAATTTAAAAAGTTTGTATGAATTAATTTGTATGATTTTGAAAAAGTTAATAACAAATTTCTTGTTATTTGTGTTGTGTGATAGTAGATTTGATTAATTAAATTATTAGAACGATAGTTAATTTAATCAATAAGAGAATGAAGGGTAGAATTTATTCGATTAAATCACACATTGAACCGAGTTAAAAATTGATAGAAATATATACATGTGCATTATATATGTTTGAACAGGTATATGGATTTGCTGTTGAGTAAATAATTTAATTGCATGCCCGACAAACAGGTAAACCTTAATGAGTTGGATGCGCAATTTTATTATTATATCAACTCCTGTGAATGCCATTGGATGCGGAGTTCTGGTTATTCTGTGTGTAATAATAAACGTCGCCATAGGATAGTAACAATTAATTTTGAACTACACTACATGGCATACTTCTTGAAGATAGGCATACTTCATCATATACCACATAAGCATTTGGAGCTTGTGTGACGAGGTGGAAGATTTACCATACGAGCGAGAGGCTTGTATGGCGATGACTATATATTACAGGTTGAACTGATGACTGATATGGACCATATAAAAATGTAACGGTAAATTGCCAGAATAATAAAAACCCCACACTGGTCTGGAGTTGACAATAATCACGTCTCTCTAGTTATTAGATACGGCACATGGATTATTTATTTCCCACATGGGACGAGGTGACGAGAATTTATTCTCTGGAGCAATTAAAAATACACACTCCCTCAGGCATTGACAGGGTGACGAGAATTTATTCTCTGGAGTTATTATCTATACACGCTCCCCTGTAAACACCAGATTATATCACTATAAATATGTGTACGCTTTATAGGATTTATTGGGTACCTAATACAGCCCAATAAATTTCCAAACCCCTCCCCGTACAAAGGAGGTTATGGCGAAATTTTTCAAAAATTCCAGGTGTTAGCCGAATTTTTGAAGAATTTGAAAATTCTCAAAAACTGAAAAATTGGAGAATGGAAGCCAGATCAGATGTAGAGATGGTTAATCAAACCACTTTCGACTTTGTTCCTTTTCGGGGACGAAAAGTTTTAAGTGGGGAAGATTGTAACGACCCGGAAAGTCTGAATCAATTTAAATTTTTTAAATTGGCTATTTTAGTGGATTTTAAATATTTAAAATAAATATTTTAAATAATAATGACGAGAAGTAAGTTTGAATCGACATTTGAAAATAAATATAATTAACTCTAATTATAAACAAGGCCTGAAATGGCGCAGTAGTTTCAAAATTTGAATTCAAACTTTGACTGACTGTACCGGGTGCAAAACAAAACGGATTTGAGTGAAACCAAAACGATTTAAATCTGTTAGTGAATATCTTTCTAACGAATCTGAAAAGTCGAAGTTTCATAGCGGGAAGCAAAAGTTATGGCCAAATGAGTTTTCAGAAAGGTCGCTATAAAGTTTATATAGCCCGTGAAAATGGCCATTCTGCAAACGACCTCAGAATTCGACGAAACCACTTTTGTTGGATCCGGGATGTCAAATTATTTCTAGGTTTCAAATTTCATAATTTTTGAAGTTAATATGTGAGCGTGGTAAAGGAAAACGTGTTTTGGTCAATTATAGTTAAATTGGATCGACCAGAAATGGGCCATTTTTCAAACGGTCTCAGAATTCGATGAAATTAGTTTTGTTGGGACCGTATCGTCAAAACATAGATAGATTTATTTTTTGGGAACTTTTAGAATCAGTATGTGGCCCCGGTAAAATGAAATGTACGTTCAAATCGAATATTGAATGTTTTATATTTTAATTTGAAGAAAAACTAGTCAAAACAGTCGAATGGGCCTACGAAACATATCCCATTGTGTTCGGAATAGGGGTATTTAGCTAGCGACGATTGTCGTTTGGTCTGGATTGGGGTTCGTTTGTGATAGAGGGTATTTTCGAAATTTAAAAAATTATAAATATAAAAAAAACATGATCGGTCCACATCAGATTTTTTCCCCCCGACATTCTCTCTCCCTCCACGATTAAAGGCGGAAAGGCCTTCGAAAGTTCCAGCCCCGATTCCAACCGCCACGTCCATCATTAGCCCCTGCTCCAGCTGAATTTTTTGAAGAGCTCCTCCTCCTCTTCAAATCCATACTTGATTCAACTCCCCTCGCTCCGTATTTAGCTCGCATCGACCTTGTGAAAGTTCGCCATTCGAGCTGGGATTCCTGCTCCCAGGCGCGTACGAGTTCGACGCAGTTGGCACCCCCTGGAGCGGATTTCGAAGATCTCTCACGTGGCAAAGGCCGATCGATGTATCGTTGCATGGATTTCAAGAAAAGGCTAAACCTAGTTTTGAAGAAATCAGCTGAGGTACGGCCTATTTTAAAATAAACTATATTATAGCAGTTTAAAGCGCTACAGTTTTTGATTTCACTGTAAAAATCATATCTTTTTCGTTTCATGATGTAATTCAGTGAAACAAGGGACAGTGGATTCGTGTGGACGTCTTCTACATTCTAGAAGAGACCGCATATTTTTATGAGCCTTCTGCTATTTTTGGTGTGGTGGAACCCAATGTGAGATTTCTAAACTATAAACGATATGGAAAACGATGATGTATAAATTATATAGTCGATGTATGAGTTATATAAGCGTTGTACACAACCTGTATAAGCGTTGTATAAGTTGTACAGTCGATGTATAAGTTATATATGCGTTGTAAAAATTATATATGTGTTGAATAGAAGTGAAATTTACTTATATTAATATATATATATATATATATACACACGCCCCTCGTCCACAAACCATGGACGATATTTATTGGTTGTGATTGGTGTGAAAATTGGTAGATAGAGAATGGTTGACTAAAATTGTTTGTGGTTAAAATTGATTGATTGTGGTTGAAAGATACCCGTTTGTGGTTGAAAATTATTTGGTAGAAACCACATAGGATTAGTTTGTGGAAATGAAAAAAATATACATGCCGCCTGCGTGCGAACTACATGCATGAAATCCCCATTGTCAAAAGCTGCGAGGCTTTAAGGTAGAGCGAGGAGACATACTAGGGACGGCCCCGGTTTTAACTACCCTGCCGTTATGCTGCCGAAATTTTGAATAATATTTATGTGTTAGAATTATTTTCATGTGCTGAAACTATATTCGTGTGTTGAATAGAAAACCTTCATGTGTTGAATAGAAATTCATTCGTTGAATAATATTCATGTGTTGAATGGTATTCATGTTTTAAATAAATTGTTTTATAATAAAAATCCTATTTTTATCACCTATATGAACTATATAAAATAGTCGTGTTTGGAAATAAATTGATTTATAATAAAAATCCTATTTTTATCACCTATATGAACTATATAAAATAGTCGTGTTTTGAAATAAATTGTTTTATAATAAAAACCCTATTTTTATCACCTATATGAACTATATAAAATAGTCGTGTTTTGAAATAAATTGTTTTATAATTAAAAACCTATTTTTATCACCTATATGAACTATATAAAATAGTCGTGTTTTGAAATAAATTGTATTGCAATAAAAATCACATTTTTATTATATACATGAATTGTTAAAACTAGTGAAGTGTTGAAATAAATGTCGGGTGGATAAAAATATCATTTTTATTAAAAGTACGAAAAGAATATAGTTTTGAAATCGAAGAATCGATTATATTTATATATGTATATATATAAATAGAATTGAAATATATCGAATAACGAAGCTGCAGTTCGTGTTTTGAAACCGTGATTTCAAACGATTAGTGCGGGAGATCCGACCATCGGATTTTCCCGAAACCGTTGGTTCGCTTTGGAAACGTCTTTCCAACAACACCAACTTTGTGAATTTCCAACGGTTGGATTGTCTGGAATGTTTAATTCAAATCTGAAGAGAAACAGCGCCAGAATCGATTATATATATATATATATATATATATATATATATATAAGTATAATTAAATTAAATCGAATAATGACGCTGCAGTTCGAATTTTGAAATCGAAACTTCAAACGAGTGTACCGGGAGATCCGACCGTCGGATTTTCCCAAAGTTGGAACCGTTGGATTCGTTTTGAAAAGATCTTTCTAATGATATAAAATTTGTGAAGATCCAACGGTTAGATTTTCAGATATGTGTAAATCAAATCTGAAGAAAAACAGCGCCATGGCCGCATTATGGCCCGAAGCGTCGTTTGTATGAATTGGCTATAAATAAATAAATAAAAATTGCGATAAATCGTTATAAATTATTATAAAAGATATGGAATGTGAATTTTAGAAACTAACTGAAGGTTTGCTAAGTCGAATAGTTTCCTGGGTTTTGATCTGATGTTGGTTTCGGCCTTCGGGGTTAATATTTGGGAAATCGTTCTCTTACTGATTTACGGTTAGTGACTGATGAATTGAAATGAGACGTATGTTGTGTTTGTGTTGCACTTTTTATTATATACGCGAGTTGCTCAGAAAGACCGAGTTTATCCCATTCTGAATAACTGAATCGACAATAAGTAGTCGAAGATGAAGACGGTGGTTGAAGACCGGATATCTTCACCTTGGTTGGATGGTAACTGACGTCCTGATTGGGAGGCATCCCGAAATATGGATAATGAGTGGTGATCGTCCAGACGTACGTGGA
The DNA here is from genome assembly GCA_030737875.1 of Allium sativum. Taxonomy (NCBI): domain Eukaryota; kingdom Viridiplantae; phylum Streptophyta; class Magnoliopsida; order Asparagales; family Amaryllidaceae; genus Allium; species Allium sativum. The sequence continues at coordinate 3,353 of JASFAX010003478.1, read as the reverse complement.
GATTGATGGGTATGCGAGGTATATAGTGCCTCCGGTTTCGTTCAGACCCAGAACGGACTTGCAAATGGACTGTGTGTCTGACATTGGAATTCATTCTGTGTGATTGATAGCCATCAGTTGCATGGTGTGAATTTCCTGTGTGGCATGCTAAGGTGCAGTGATCAAGGCTTCTGTTGAAAAGCAAAGTCTTGTGGTGATGATCAAAGCACCGCCTGCGTGGCGTAGCATTGTGTAAAACGTGAATTCGCGAGCCTCACACCCCGGTATGAACCAGAAACGGGAGAGGACCTCAGGGAGGACATGCGTTTCTTCCTAGCTAGAGGTGGTGTCGGTGCTTAAACTGGCTGACATATAAATTATTTTCACCTGTGTGGTTGTTGCTATTGCGAGGCGCCTCGGATATATCGGTCGATCTGGGACTGATGGAGTCATTTGTTGGCTCACTTACGCCCTAAAGGGCGGGAAAACGCAGTGTTCAGGAATTTTAATCCACATCGGTGGACCGGCCCTGTCGCTCCAAGGGTCGCTCGAGCTCTGATCCTGAGGCTCGGGCTAGGCAGTGTCGAAGTCAGTAAGGACTATCTTTTGCCTTGGTTCATGACGGAAATCCAATTTCCAAATACGTGACTGTGCGGTTTTAATTGTATACCTATATATGACGACATAGTGGTATGGGGGCATTAATGCAGTCTATGATTGATACTTATGATTGGAAATTGTTTTTGAAACATATAAACACTAGTAATAATTTCAAATTCTTTTGTTTTACTCGTATCAAGCATATTTTGGCCATTATAAGGTAAAAACTCTATCCTCCAGTTTTCGTTGCATTGTGTGATGGGAACTGAGTCTTATAATGGCTTCATTTTTATAAAAAGCATTGCGATGTTTAAAAGAATGACTTGTTTTAAAGCACTGGCAATCCAGTGGAGTAAACCCGTTCCGCGAAAGTGGCATGGTCCTATGATTTGCCAATTGTATAATGTGCTAAGTTGATTTCTCATACCAGTCCCATGACTGACTCGTAGTTTGTTTCACTTGCAAACTCGGGTGCCCCTTTTTCTACACGGGCAGCCTTGTTTTCATGTCTTAGCAGGCTCTTTCTGGATAGCTGGAGCTGAAGATGGATTCTATCATTTATCTCTTTTTATGTTGTTCAGCTCCTATTGTACATATTATGTTTATTTTCTGCTGTAGACATTTATGTATAGCTGAACTGTATTTGTACTAAGTATGATCCTGTATACTTTGTAACTCTGATGATTACGTTTATCCAGTGTATTCTATTGTACATTATCTGGTGTATTTATTTAATTTTGTTCTATTAATTCTGTTTATGTGTTATATTCGAAAGATTACCCTTGCCACCGTCAGTACGGGGTTTGGGGGCATCACAGAGCTTCTATACTAACTCCATCAACTGTGGGTCATCACGCTGTGCCTCTCCAACCCGTTCCAAAAGCGTAGGTCTGACCTCAAGGATGCTAGCAAACTGGGTAAAAAATCAATGGATGGTCAAAAGTCAAAGGTAGATATAAACTCTAAGCTACGTCTCTCGACAAACAAAGGACTCAATGTCAACCTTTTCCTACTCAAGGCATCCGCCACAAGGTTAACCTTGTCAGGGGTATATGCTATCTCGAAATCGTAGGACGCCAAGAACTCCATCCATCTTTGTTGCCTCGGGTTTAGATCTTTCTGAGAGAACAAGTACTTTAGCGACTTATGGTCTGCAAGCAACTCAAACTTCCCACCAAGCAAATAATGACGCCAAGACTTGAGCGCAAAAACTATTGCATCCAATTCTGAGTCGTGGGTAGGGTAATTCTTCTCATGGACTTTCGACTGTCTTCCACCATAACATATCACCCTTCCCTAGACACCACATGGCCTAAAATCCTCATTTCTTTCCTCCAAAAATGGTATTTTAGAGAACTTAGCTTTAAGCTGGTGTGCTTGTAGGGTCCCTAAGCTTTCCCTAAGATGTAAGGCATGCTCTTCTCTGCTTCTAGAGAAAACCAGGATATTATCCCATGCAAACTCGTCACAACTATCCATCTCTCACATAGACCGTCCTAGTCGAACTCGACATCCCCCAAGTGCAAGCCCCAAAGGCCTAAACCAATATCAGACAAACACCCAAGGGATACCTCCTTCGAATTCAGACGACCTACGTGAGATGATACTAGTAAGATGGACAACCAATTGAGCACTTGACCAACTCTGTCTCTCCTTGCCAATCTTGCTCCAAAACCACCGCTAATCACATAACTGGCTTTGCTTAATCTATTAAGCACATACGAAAACTTATTTCGCGCCTCTGGGTAAACCCCGCACTTTATCAAAGATGTCTCCATACTCACGGACCACACAAACAAACTCCCAATCATCGTTGGATGCGTCAGAAGATTCTAGGTAGCTAAGCATCACCGAACCCCTAGGGTCACAAGAAATGTGAGGGTCTTTCCATAATGAATCAATAGTCTAACTACCCTCCTTTCACAATCTAGGATGGCACCCCGCCTGGCTAGCCAATCCACCCCTAGAATCAAACTATAGCCCGTGAAACCAAGGACGAAGGCGTTGCATTCAAATACAATGCCCAAGATAGACACTCTCAAATCCCGACAAACCATTGAAGGATGAGCCGAACCACCAACAGGATTTGAGACTAGGATGGGATCCTTAAGTAGACTAGTATTTAGGTGCAGTGTTTCAACTAACAAAGCAGATACTAACGAGTATGAAGCATCAGAATCAAACAAAGTTCAAACAGGATGATCAAGAAAACCAAATTTCAACCTAGACGGTCCTACCCCCATCAGGTATACCAACCGTGAGGGAATACAACTACCCTCCAGATCATGTACTTTGTCCTTGCCTCTTTGGACAATCCTAAGGTGTCCAATTTCTCCAAAACAACTAGCCTTCTTCTTCATATTCTACATTCGTGAGCTCCACCAAGATGAGGTTTCGTCCTTTGTTAACCAAACAGCAATTTGAACCTTCCTCTCATCATCTATCTTAAAGGTACCAACAAGCCCTCCACTTCCTTGGACTAACTTCTAGCCCAACAAACGTCTAAGTCCCTTGAAGTGATTTTCCGTCCTTCATACAGAAGTCCTTATTTATCTTAGAAAAAAGCATCTATATGCGGAGGGGGGGGGGGAACTCAAAAAGAGAAAGAGGAAGAGATTCAAAACTGAGAATCGAAGGAAGGATATATGGCTCTTGGGGATTGTGTTGTTAAAATAAACCTTTCTTTCAAAAATACTCTTCTACAAACATATTTTTGAAAGTATTCTTTATAAAAATGCTTTTAAAAAATAGTTTTTCAAAATATCTTATTTGTT